>JAVXUL010087934.1:0-23666 GCA_035590515.1 Trichilia minutiflora | reverse complement strand
CTCCCTAGTTTCTCTCGTTTTTCGACGACTCACGCAAGTACCTTGATCTCAAACCGTCGCCTAACCATACACATAACATTTCTATCAATATACATTCCAATATGTATGCATAAGTTATGCATGTAATGCACGCTAACCCAAGGTTTCTAATATTCGGACCACTATACGACATTATCTAAAATCCTCATTAAACGTCAAATTATTTAATTAGTATTGACATGAACCCATATTACAACTAAACCAACTCATTTCGATTTAATATACGCAATTCTAACTAGTGGGCCCTATGCCCTCACTAGAATAGTAATCAGAGTTATGTTCATACTCACAAAATTTTTGAAATCACAAATCTAGCTTCCTACGACTTCTATGACTCTCCTACAACCCACATTACGTGCTAAAATTAAAATACGAGTGCTAAATCTACAAAAATCTACTCGGATGAACAGTGAACTCATACGAATCAAAATGCATAAAATGGCGAAATGAACATATAGACGTGTTAGAATCGAAGCTACGAAAGTTAGAATCGAAGCTACGAACCTCGTGGTCTGATCGGTTTACTCTGATTTCGCCTTAAAAGCGAAAAACTCCAATTGTTCCTTCTAAAACCCTAGGTGGCTATTCGCGAATCCGCGTCTCTACTACCAAATTGACGCTCGTAATGTGTTAGACGCGTGGAATGTAGTTTGCAGGCGAAGAGAAATCAAAATTTGGACAAAAATTCGAGTGGGAGGTGGAGAGATCAGAAGAAAGAACGTGAGAGAGAGGAAGAGAAGGAGAAAGGAAGAAGAAGAGTGCAAATTCAACCCCCTGACCCCTATTTATAGAAAAAGGGCAAAATTATCATTTTACCCTTAAGTTTTCTTAAGGAGAAGTTTCCAAAAGAGGGCAATTTTGGTCATTTCGCGTCGATTCGGTCGAACGAATCGAAAATTCGTTCGACCAAACCACCCCCTTCAATCGAACGAATAATAGTTTATTCGAATGAATCCTTTAGTGTCTACAGAAGTCAGAGAGCTTCCAAATTATCGGTCGAATGAAACGATGTTCGATCGAACGAATCCACACGTCGATCGAATGAATCTCTCATTCGATCGAATGAAACCCAATTCGATCGAACGAATCCCCCTATTCATTCGAACGACCGAACCCGCCAAAATTTGAAATATCACTTTAATACTCCCCAAATTTGAAAAATATCATTGGAGTCCCACTCAAATTTTTCCTGCGTTTACGATTCCAAAACTCTATCTTAACCAATCAAATTCTCAGTCTAAATTACAAAAGCACGCTTACATGCACACTGTGTATGAGATGGATGCAAATGCACGAGCAGTAAAATTATCAAATGATCATCATGCCCTTGGGATCTAAGCATGGGACTCACACAAACTGATAGGGATCAAGGTAAAAAACCAGGGGCTAACTAGTGTTAAACTGTATCACCAGATTGATATTAGTCTTTGTGTTAGTTCTAACCAAAAGGTATAACTAGTGATCCAATTATAAAGATGGTCTTTAGGCCAGTTTTCAAGGGGAGAAATGAACGGTGCTTCAATTTTGGAAAAATACCCTTGAAATACCCTTTTTAACCCTTTTGTCTTTTCCTATTCTTCTCTAACTTTTACAGGCTCTCAAGTAATTGTATAAGCCACTTTATAAGCAACCAAATATAGGAAAAATTCATTCCCCCTTTTCTTCCTTGATTTGCTTATTCTCCCTCTCTTTATGCGCATTTTGCTTCCTCTCCATTTTCTTCTGATTTCTTCATTTTTTAAGATTAAATTGGGGTTTCTTTCTATAAATCATAATAACTTTACCTCTCATCAATATAGAAGCTTTGTTCTTTTGTTTTGCATGAGATATAGGCTTGGGAGAGAGTTAGGATTACTATTTATGAAATTAAGATTTTTATTAATTAACAACGATTAAAACTTTCTAGGGTTAATAGGGTTCAAATTAACCCTTTGGTGAGTTTTTTAGTACTTTATAGCTTCAATTGTATAATTTGATGAATTGAAGGATTTGAATTTCAATAGTTTATTGTTCATCTGAGAAATTTAATTTAAATAATAGAAATTCAACTTAAATTTTGTCAATTAAG
Source organism: Trichilia minutiflora (assembly GCA_035590515.1). Classification (NCBI taxonomy): domain Eukaryota; kingdom Viridiplantae; phylum Streptophyta; class Magnoliopsida; order Sapindales; family Meliaceae; genus Trichilia; species Trichilia minutiflora. Next base: position 21,559 of record JAVXUL010087934.1, on the reverse strand, counting down.
ATGTAGAGTGGTTATAAAAAAATTAGATTGTTGAAATTATGATTTGGATTGTTGATATAAATTAATAGTGAGGTATTTTATTGTGTAACTAAAGTTTTACTATTTATTCGATAATTTTATATAATTTTGACAAATTAAACTCGAATTCAACATATATGAGTTAGAATAAATACATCGAATATGAAATTATAAGGAATTAAATGGTATTGAGCAAAAACATTATAAAACTGTGAATTGAATTTTTGAATTTAATTCAAATTATTGAATTGTGAAAATTACTGATACAATTAGACATAGAGAATTATTTTGTTGTTCATCAAAATTTAGAGATTGAATAAATCGTATCAAATAAGAAATTTGAGTTCGATATTGAAATGTATATATATGAATCATTCATTGTATAACATGTTATTATTATGAGAAAAGGTTAACCTTATATATGAATTTATATAGGCACCGAAGATTTAAAGTGTCCTTGTTGTGAGAAGACTATAGGGAGGGTGATTTCTGGCCTCAAATTTATGAGTAAACTTCACTTTGTTTCTTTTACTTTCTTTAAAAATGTTTATGTAAACTTATATGTTTTCAAATGGTTTAGGAAGTTGGAAACTTGTCTTATAATTCCAGTTTTATATGTGAACCCATAGATAACTTGTGATGATTTTATGAGGTCCATAGGATTATATAATACACTTTGGTATTGATTTCATGATGAATCATTTTATTATCTGATATTTAAAGTTAGAAGACCGAATATAAGATTGATTTATATGAATGATAATTTGGATTGATGATGGATTTTTATGTAAATATGGCCAGAGAGTCAATGTTGTATATTTTGATGTTAGTTTGGCCTTGTCTATTATTATTATTGATTTCGACCTTGAGTATTGATGTTTAGATATTACTGAGGGTGAGAATATCCTACAATCAATTAAGGTAGATGGAATCCAATAGACCCAAGATGAGGATTATCCTACAATCAAGATAAGGTGGATGAAATACAATAGACCCGAAAAATATAACATACTATTATGTTCTTATCTTTACTAATTGTGGATTTTTTTATAACCATGATAGATGGATGAAATCTAATAGAGTAAGAGAAAATAATATTCTAATTCCTTATGATGCATTGGTTGACTTATGTTTTATGCCACATTAGCTTTTTGGGATATGACAACTTAATACTGCTTAATTAAGGTTGTGTAGATTTTCATGATACCCTATTTGTATGAGTAAAAATGATAAGTAATTTTTACATGTTCACTCACTGAGTATTTTCTAATATTTATCCCTTTTTCTTCACATTTTAGGATAGTATAGTAGTAGTTTAGGCACATCAAGTAAATAAGAGCTTTTTATTATAAATTTAAGGTACTCGACCTATTTTATTGCTTTGGTCCATCGAGAATAAAGTATATTTAATGACTTTATTTGTTTTGCTCGATCAAGCTTGTATTTAAATGAGAGATCTTTAGAATTTTAGTTTGATAACTGATGGATGATGTTAGATTCTATTTGATTTTGACATACTGGTTTGAGGTAAAGTCTAAATCAATTTGGGAGTTGTAATTATAATTAATTTAATGATTTGAAAATGAATAAAAATGCCTTGCATATTTTGGAAATATATTCTAAATAATAGAATATATTTCTTAAAGTTGCAGCGATTGTCACATGACTAGTTTTTAGAGTTGAAGTATAATAAATTTAAATTATAAAATAAAAATAAATTCATAAATTTTTATAAATATAAATAAAAATATTTTGAATTTATTTTTTAAAAACTAAATTATAAATTATTTTAGTATAAATATTATAAAATAAAAAATTAATTTATAATTTTATATTCAAAAGAATTTATTAAATATAAATATAAAATTATAAATTAAATTTTTTAAAGTATAAAATATTATAGTCATTCAATAATTTAAATAAAATATTTATATTACTTTTATTTAATTTTTAAAATGCAAATACAATAAAATTTCATAAATTTAAATTATAAAATAAAAATATTTTAAATTTAATTTTTAAAAATTAAATTATAAATTTTTTTAGTTTAAAGTATTAAAATTATAAACTAAATTTAAAATATCTTTTAAAAAATTTAATTATTTTAATTTAAAGATTTATATTATAAAAGTCCAAGTTTATATGATAAAAATTAATGATTTATGTAATAAAGGTATGTATTTTTGTCTTTAGTGAAAGAAATTTATGTACTTCCCTAAACTATATGGGGTATTTGTCATTAATATTTTTGATAAGGAAGTAACTGATATTTTAAAAAATAATAGAGAATTTTTGTTACAAACTTTCTGGCATAGGGTATTTGTTATTTTAGAAAATAATAGGGATATTTATTATTTTTCCAAATTTTAATGATTAAAAAGTTGAGTCCAAACTCTCAAATGCACAACATTATCATAACATTTTCATATCTTATATTCAAAGTGAGAGTATTATTTGTAAGTCTCATATCCAAAACTCAAGGGTAATTGCTAGTGAATGCTCTAGAAACCATTTGTGTTGTCGATTTCAGGGTTAATGATCTTGTATAAACCTTTTATATATTAATGAAAGAAGTAGTTCTTTATTTACATACATTTACTGTTTCCTTTATTTTTCATGCAAATGAATAAAGAATGTATATAAATTATCAAGATAATTTTATTTAAATGTTAAATAAATTATCAAATCGTTTCCTATATACGTAATATAGAATGGACAACTATATCACATAATAAATATACTAGATGCTGCCTAATGATATTTTATGATAATATATGTAGGCTGACAATATGTGTATTGTCATAAGAGCATTAGTGTCACACCCCAACCCGTGGGTCTCACACGTGACAACCGTCACAGATTCCTAATAAGCATTCCTTAGGCCCAGACCGTTTATTAAGAACTTGAAAAGCTAAAAATTTTGAAACACATGGAATACTTTCAATATTTTTCCTCCAACATCCGAACTACTCCTTTATCAAAATCAACGCAAACACTTCTAAAACATTTGTCATCAAACCCATCGAAATAAAACTATACATTATATTTTACAAATTTTTCACAATGTAAACTAACAATAGTATTTCATTTCAAACATTAATATTACAAACTTCATTAAAATTCTATGTTCTTGAAAAACAAGGAAAAACATAATGGTCATAAATATCAAATGATACCCCTAGTGGACTCAATACAATGAGAATGAGTCGAGTATAGAGTTAATACCTTAGGTCACCACTCTCGCTGCTCTTACCACCCTTTACGAACTCTCTGTGCTATGCCTGTGAATGAAAAAAAAGGGATGAGCATACTAAAGTGTACTAAGTGAGGGAATAATAATAATAATATAATAAAATAAGAGTCGTTATCGAGCAATAAATATTCCAATGAAAATACTTTAAAGAAAAGCAAGTTTAAAGTATCTTTTCCATTCTAAAACCATAACTTATCAAACATTGAGAAAATCATTAGGCGTAGCAGATTCTCTGATAATTACGCTGATCAGGCGTAACACCGAGCCATCAGTGGGTTTTATATGCAATATAAAATATGCTGTTTTAAAAATTATATTTTTAAATGCACGAAATAAAACAATGCATACTTCAGTTAGAAAATAAGTCAACCACTGATGTTAGCTGTCGGGTAGTCACGTGGTGATGCTCATGACTATCCTCGATGAGATCCATAGGTGGTCACTCACATCTCCAATACAATAACACAACATCACATAACAAGCTCAACTTGTGAAGTCTCATGCACTTACCTAGGGGACCACCTCCAGTGATCATTCTCAAGCTACCACTAACCATGTAGATACAGTTAACATCCTGGCTCTCAAGGGCGTCTACTATCCGTGTCACACTCACCTGGGTGGCCTCCTTGAGGTCTATCCTCAGGCTACTTCACCTAAAATTCCCAGATGAGCTACCATACGTCCCAATTGGCACTCACTCACCTAGGCGACCACCTCGTGGTCCTCTTCCAGGCTACCACATCAGCACTCACCTAGACAGCCATCATCTAGGTCCATCCTAGGTTACGACATCAACACTCACCTAAGAGTTCATATCCCAATGATCTCTCCCTCAGGCTACCACCCTGTAGCTACAGAAATCAAACAGGCCCTCATGACTAATATCACCAACATATGAATCTGGCTCTCATGGCCATTATTGTCATAACTACTTCGCCTTCTTAGCCTTATCACCAAAACAAAATCTTAAATATGGCCCACTGACCATATCATCATAAAACAAACATAAAACCAGACCTATTGACCATATCATTAGATAACAAATACTAAAATCTGGCCCACTGGCCATATCATCATCATCAAATACAAACTTGTCCTACAGGCCAAATCATAAAACCATTATTCAAAATATCAGGTAAACCAAATCCAACAAGTAAATCATTCCTCATTATAAAACCATACAAAAATGTTCATCACTGAAACAAAATCATAAAATATGGTCCTCATGGCTGTAAACATCGCATAACAAAATCTAAACTCATTCTGAAGATTCAATCCAGGGTAAAATCAATATCCACACATATTTATATATGTGCATTTCCATATAGACAAAAGTTCAAAAGTGAAAACATTTACAAAACATGTACAAATCAATATAAACATAAACACAAGATTTATTTTAAATCAATGAAGACATAAAAGATTTCACTCATAGTTTAAGGAGGGTTCGCACTTCCTAGAGTTCCTCGTTCAGGTCGTGATCCTGATCCTCACGATCGGTGCCTTGTGGTATCGTTGGTTTTCTTCAATTTGACCTGGAACATCGAAAACCCCAATTTGAGCTCCGAAATCCTAATTCCTCAAACTTGTTTCCTGCGTTTTTTTCCACAAATTAAAGCTAAAGATGCGTATATAAGGTGGAATATGGCAAGATGGTGAAGAGAAATCAAGGATAAGATGAAAAATGAAATGTGTGTGTGAGAGAAGCAGAGAACGAATGAGAGAGAGGGGAGAAGAGAAGAAGAAGGAAAAATGGAGAAAAAGAGAGGGGCTCTGCTCCTTTTATAATATTGGGGGTAAAATTATCATTTTGCCCTTAATTATATAAGAAAAGAAGCTTTTAGAAGGGGGTAAATCGGTTATTTCATGCGATTTGATCGAGAAAATTGATCAATTCGTTCGATCGAAGCAGGGTTCGTTCAAATGAATCGAACCCTTCATTCGATCAAGGATTTTCCAAGCCTCTATAAAATTTCAACCAATACATTTGTTCGATCGATTCACTCATTTGTTCGGCTGAATGATATTTCGTTTGAACGAATTACTGATTCGTTCGACCTCGAATTATTGAGCTATTTGTAAGTTTGATGCCTTTGGTTCGATCAAATAAACCAAGCTTTTGTTCGATCGAATCCATTCGTTCGAATGAAGTCAAGCATTCGCTCGACCGAATACTTCCTGCCTCATGCTTCTTTTCACAGTCGAGCTCCAATTTAATTTTTGACATTCGCTCTCATTCCTTGACCATTCTAACTCTTCCAAAATCTCATATTAATCCTCGAAATATTACTAATCTATACAGAACCCAGATGTATATTTAGAAAAAGATGAAAATACCCTTATTTAAAAATTCAAGGTGTCACAATAAGTCTGAAATTGCTTTGTCAAAGTGAACCACAAACACTTCAACATCTCTGCGACTAAGAGCACTCTCTCCCTGGTTCCTTTCCCAGGTCATTAAGTATCGCCTTGACTTGGCTATCATCCATCCGCATTTTACCCTAATAGAACTCATAGTTCTGCTTTTTCTTGATAAATAATCTATACTTCTATGATATGATCTCTTAGCACATCATGGTGGCTCTTATGTACCACACTCGCATGGTACTTGATATAGCTCTCTATGTCTAATTCATCCATACACTCTAAGTGTATAGAAGTGTCACACTCCAGTGCAACTCATCGAAAACAAAGCCCCTCATCTTCACTCGATATTTTTCTTCTCAATCTCTCTCTTTTAGACAATTACCTTATATTACCAAATCCCATCTTTCAATTATCAGTTGCTTGAATTCTACCTCCTCTTGAAACCTATTTTATTGCCAAAGCTTCTCAACCCCGCTCTAGGTACTTGTTTGTAATGGTAACTTCAACTCGTCTCTGGCACATGAGCAACCTCAACATTAACTCACTTCTCACTGGAAATACTCTGACCCAGTGACACCTCAATTTGCCTATGATCTCTTGTATATCTACCTCAGCAATTGGTCTGGAAGTTATGCCTCTAGTGCTGCCAATTGTCTCTTCCGTGCCTACCTCAGCGTTTAGCATAAAGATTGTCAACTTTCTTCTGATTGCATTGCCATCACTTTCCCCAATAGAATAACCTTTGGCTTTATAGAGCTTACTTATAGGTTCTATGCTTCTAACTTTATCTTTGGTTGTTTATCAATGGTTCCATATGTAACAGAAATCCATGTTTCCTCTGAACGTTAGCTTTGATACCACTTTGATCACGGTAGCTCTTTTGTGTATAACAGCTTGCTCCCGTGATATGTCAAATCCCCATGTGACCAACACTTTCTCCTCACTTCTTTCACTGAAATGAGCACTCACAAACACCTAATGAATGCTCTGATACCAATTTATCACGGGTCATTTTTCTTCATATGTTATAAAGACTCGTGATGGCGCTAAGTCCTCTGATATAGCCAGCCAACCCAATACGTAACGTCATTAGGTCTACAGTGCAATCATGCACAAATCTTCTGCACCCATTCAGAACATAACAATCAACGTAACCCAATACTATGAATGATGGCTTTAACCATTTTCCTTTGCGTTGCCCATACTACAAAGCATTCATAGATTTATGCCCGTAGGACATCACCTCACCGACGATGATCTTTACTCATAAGAGATTGTGATTGAGTCGTGCTACCAAGTTCATATATGCGACTTTGGTATGCATAAATCTCGTGATTCCAAACCACATTTGAAGAGGGACCTTTACACCTCTACGCTTCTAGGGTGTGATGTGTTACACTCGGTCCAATACTTGTCAATGATATTATTCGCTTTGGTCCAACCCTTGAAGTTTCACAGTTTTATTCTTGAAATGGGTTATCATGAAGCCTTTTCAAGAGGTTACCTATCTTAGTACTACTTTCATCCAAGCACGCTTAACTATGTAGTTCTTGAAAATAAACCACCACCCAACCCAAAAAGCCTCGTTGATAACTTGATTCCAAACTCTACATATATAGCTAGTAACTTTTTCTCCTATTTTGATGTGGGATTTGATTCATTCCTGCCCCTTGATATCCTAGAAGCCTACCAAAAGCTCTCCTTGCTCAGGCTTCTTCTCCCTAACACCACTTTTTGTCCTCATCGAATTGAGATGTTACAGGCCCACCAACTTTCATTTGGTTCGTCCTCGAATTATCACCATCGTACTGGAGAAGAGTTGACTTTGATATTAATAAAATTGTCATGCCTCAACCTTGATCGATCATGTGACAATCGTCGCGAATCTCAAAAATACATTCTATTAATTAGAATGTAATCCTAGGACACGCAAGCTTTAAATATCTATTTTTAAAACCCATTTCAAAAATGACATAATATGAAGGATTTTTTTATCACATATAAATCAGCAATTATATTATTATACAATACATAATAAACATTTCTCAAAATATTTATTACAATAAGTTCGTGACCAAGTCAAAATATACAAAATCATCAATATAATATTAATCATGTTCAATGGACCGCAATACATATATTTGAGTCGAATACCTAAAAATTATGTAGAACTCTCGCTTTTATTATGCTATACTGTGCCCGATTACTCTAACTTGAAATGGGGGAATGAGGGGTGAGTATTTAGTAAAATACTCAATGAGTAAACAATAAAACAAAATAGCAAATGAATGCATACACTGATTACAAAAATCTCTCGTAATCATAAAAATCAAGCAAGTGTGATGTGATATATTGAACTGACTATAAAATCAATATAAATTCAAATCTATATAGTCGCTCGGTCTATAGGATCACATCCACTCTCTTTCTGAGTTATATGACTTATCCACAACCCTGTAGGGATATATGTGCCCATGTAAATATATGACTAGTATGCTATAACCTGGATATATTAGATTTTACTCATCCTATCTTGGACTGCATGACCAATCCATATTTTTAGGTCTATTGGATTCCATCCGCTCTTCTCTGTCTTAAATTCAGCTCTTTCTATGTAAGCAAATATTTGAGACTTTTGTGATCAATGAATATCTGGTATTGCTTCTCATACAAGTAATGCCTCCATATCTTTAACGTAAAAACTATTGCTGCCAACTTTAAGTCATGGGTAGGGTAATTCTCTTTATGCTTCTTCAATTATCGAGAAGCATAGACTATCACCTTCCTATTTTGCATTAACACTCATCCAAAACTCTGTCTTAAGCCATCATTATAAACTACATATCCATCTCATAGCGTAAGGAGTGTCAAAATCGGTGCCGAAGTAAGACAATTCTTTAGAGCTTTAAAGTTTTGTTCGCACTGATCATCTCACTCAAACTTAATCTCTTTTCTTGTAAGCCGTGTCAGGGGTGCAATCAACAAGGAGAAGCCCTCAATGAATCTCTTATAATATCCTGCTAGCCCCAAAAAGTTACGGATCTTTGTAACATTCTTTGGCTGCTCCTAATGTACAATGACTTCAATCTTTTTTGGATCCACAAGTATCCCACTGTCAGATACAACATGCCCCAGAAAAATCACGTCTCTAAGTTAAAACTTGTACTTTGAGAATTTCACATATAACTGCCTCTCTCTTAAGGTCTGAAGCACTATCCTGATATGTCGAGCATGTTCTCTTTTACTTCTCGAATACACAAGTATGTTATCTATAAATATAATGATAAACTTGTCTAAATAAGGGTGAAAAACCCGATTCATCAAATCCATGAAAGCTGCAGACTCATTTGTCAATCTAAATGGCATAACCAAGAACTCATAATGATCATATCGAGTTCTAAATGCTATTTTGTGAACATCATCCTTCTAATCCTGAGCTAGTGATATCCCGATCTTAAATCAATTTTGGAAAACATACTTATAATTTGCAATTTATCAAAAAGATCACCTATCCTTGGCAATGGATACTTGTTCTTGATACTCACTCGATTGAACTATCTATAATTGATACGTAGTCTTAATATACCATCTTCTTTTTCACAAATAAAACTGGTGCACCCCATAGAGAAATACTTGGTCAGATAAACCCTTTCTCGACCAAGTTTTCCAACTAAGTTTTCAATTCTTTTATTTTTGAGGGTGCTATACGATAGGACGGAATCAAATTTGGTGTCGTCCCTAACATAAGATCAATAAAAAACTCAAATTTTCTATCAGGAGGTAATCCAGACAATTCCTCCATAAACACATCAGGGAATTCTCTAACTACTGACACTTATTTCAAGTTAACTCCTAAAACTGATTTATTAATCACATATGCCAAATATGCCTGATACCTTTTCTATAGTAATCTTTTAGTCTCTTTCATCAATATGATACAAAAAGAAAGTATCCCCCGCTAACTTATAAAAATAATCTCTGGCTCTCTTAACCATTTGAAAGTCAGTACCTTCTTAAAATAATCAATTGCAGTATAGTGTTATGACAACCGGTTCATGCCTAAATGGTATCAAAGTCTTAGATTCTCAATGGAATTAAATCAACCTCAAAAGCAGTATCTCCTATCCAAATCTCACACTGACCAAACACGGTGTTCCGAAGTAATCTCTACCTTAAAGATGTATAAACAATCAACTTTGGTTCTAAAGGTACTAGGTCTCTATTAGCTTGCCGTATAAATACCATGCTAATGAATGATCTATCAGAATCAGGATCAACTAATATGTATACTAGATGATTAAAAATCATCACCATACCTGTAATCACATCTGGATTAACCTGAGTCTGCTCTTGATTCATCATAAAAACCTGAGTTTGAACTCGTGATTGGTTTCTCTGATTACCTTGGTGAGCGAATGCACTTCCTGATTTAGATTAGCGAGTACCCAAAAATTATGACTGAGGCCTAGGCTATTGTGTATCAGAGAATCTCAAATCTTACCCTGGTTGACTAACTACCTTTGGCATCCCCAAACTAGGACAATCTCTCTTCATGTGACCCACCTGGCTATAATGATAACACATGAGAGGTAATCTACAAGGTGCGCTATAAAACCGTTTACAATTATAACATCACTTATTATCAGATGACTTTATGATGGATCACCCAGATCCTGAAATAGAAGTACCAAATCTATACGAGTGTTGCTCCTTAGGAAAAAAAGGTAAAGAAACCTCAGAACTTGTTGAATAACCACTTGAGGATCCACTACTGCGGCTCTTCTTTGAAGATTGACCTACTGAAACACTAAGGTCCTTTCTCTTATAGAATCTAACCCTGGATCTCCTTTCCCCAATCAATGATTCTACTTGAAAGGCCAACTGTATTACCTCTTCATAACTCTATCTGTCTGTCACTGACATTCTGTCTCTCATCTTTAAATTCAGTCTAGCCTCAAACTTAGCACATAAGGTTTCTTCAACGGCAAGTTTTGGAATAAACTCTGTCAACTTTCTTAACTGAGTCTCATAATCCGTTATCGTGCTACCCATCTGTCTCAAGTTCATAAATTCTTACATTTTTTAATTACTATAAAAGTAAATAAAATACTTCTCTTGAAAAGCTCTCTGAAAGTCTATCTAGGTAGGCTTAGCATTAGCCTCATTGATATGTTCTGCCATCAAGTGACAACATTTGCTCAAGTATTCTGTTAGCCACTCTCATCTTTTCTTCATCAGACAAGTCCATATCATCCATATTATATTGCACTGTCCTTAGCCATCTTCTTGCTTCTAAAGCATCAGTAGTTCCACAAAAAGGAATACTTTCAAGTTATCTAACTTCCTTGATCAACTTGGATAACTTTTGCACTGGTCGAGAAGATTCAGTTTGAGCTTGATTTAGATTTGGCACCAAACTCTATGCGTTCATAAATGCTATGAATGTGTTCCAGGTCTCTTGCGACCAACAAAAATAAAAAGTCCCTTCAGGATTCTGCATCTGTAGTAGAGAAACCATAGAAACTTACTCCTGCTTATAAGTAAATGGTAGAACATAAGATGATGCCTCTTGATCATCTCGAATCATTACATTCCTCCGAGGTCTCCCTCTCCCCCTCTCGGGTAATGTTGGTATTTTTACGCAAATAATAAATAAAAACATATCAAATCAATAAATTACAATTGACTTGACTCAATCTATGGTCCACTGACATAAATCTCATTGAAATCATCAAAATTTAAAAATCTTCAATAATTAAAATTGAGAGAGCTCAAAAATAGAAAATATAACTCACTTGCAAAACCATAAGCTTGATACCAATAAAACTGTCACGCCTCGACTTTAGTAGACCATGTGATAATCGTCGTAAATCCCAAAAATACATTCTATTAATTAGAATACAATGATAGGACACGCAAGGTTTTAATATCTATTTTCAAAACCCATTTCAAAAATGACATAATATGAAGGATTTTTTTTGATCATATGTAAATCAACAATTATATTCCCATACAATACATAATAAATATTTCTTAAAATATTTATTACAATGAGTTTGTGGCCAAGCCAAAATATACAAAATCATCAATATAATATTAATCATGTTCAGTGGATCATAATATATATATTTGAGTCGAGTACATGAAAACTGTGCATAACTCTCGCTTATTTTATTCTATATAGCGATCGATTACTCTAACCTGAAATGACGGAGTGAGGGGTGAATATTTAAAAAAAACTCAGTGAGTAGACAATAAAATAAAATAGCAAATGAATGTATACACTAATTACGAAAATCTCTCATAATCATAGAAATCAAGCAAGTGTGATGTGGCATAATGAACATGACTATAAAGTTGATATCAATTCAAATCTATCTAGCCCCTTGGTCTATAGGATCCCATCCACTCTCTCTCTGAGCTGTATGACTAATTCGCAACCCTATAGGGGTATGTGTGCCTATATAAATATATAGTTAGCATATTATAGTCTGGACATGTTAGATTCCACCCATCCTATCTTAGACTGCATGACCAATCCACATTCTTGGGTCTATTAGATTCTACCTGCTCCACTCTGAGCTGTATAACCAATCCTCACCCATATAAAATCACTAACATGTCACACAATTCTTAAAATTAATATCGGTGGGTCATAAAACCAAAACTATCGTCTATGGCTCACAAGGCCAAAATCAATATATCCATGGCAATCAAGGCCAAAATTAATGAAATAAAATATAGTGGCACACAAGGCTAAATAATAACCATTACACCCTGGCCATTATACATATTCAATTATGCCACATTCACAGAATATCATTTAAAAGCCTCATTTGTTATTGTCCTTCAACCTCAGTTTCATAACATTATATTATCAACAAAAATACAAGCATAATAGGCCTTCGATCTCATATTCATGACAACTAATGATTCATAACAATTTTATCTCTATCATAAATAAGGGGCTAACCCGGCCACCACATAATATATTTTTAATGCTTCCTTATTTTTATTATGTATCCATATCCATATACAATAACTTATTGCTATCATCTCAAGCATAAATTATATAATCAATTATAAATAGCATAAAATGAGATGAAGATAAGAGGTGTATTCACTCACAGTTCTGGGTTGAAAACCACTCACTGGATGTCCTTCTTGTAATGGCGACTATCCAGCATCAGCTGTCGCACTTGGATACACAAATACACACAAATTCAACAATCTATCATAATATGCGTGCATGATGCAATGTATGATTATACCTCTCACTCTCTTTCACTCTCTCTCTTTGTTTCTTTAACTTACTATTCATACACCTCTCACTCTACTCTCAGGCCATTCTCAATTATTTTAACATCAATAAAAGCACAAACACTCTAATTCATCGATTCATCCGACAAACTAAGAAACCCTTAATTTTTAAGATTACGTAAATAGTGGTTTGAGCTACCTATTTCTCACTCTACGCAAAATGATAGCTTAAAATAGAGAGATGAGTTGGGGAATAAGCTTACCTGAGCTTGTACATGAGCTTTAAGTCCCTTTTTAGGTATTTCTCTCTCTTTAACTACTGTTCATCCGAGGATCCTCTTTGATGATTTCTCTTGAATTGTTGATCAGAGCTTCGATTAAAGGAGGTTCCTGAGTTCTGGTATCAATTCTGAGATCATAACAAGTGAAATAATGGAGTTTGGTGGAGATTTAATGAGGGATGGCTTGGACAGTGAGAGAGAAGGGTTTATGGATGAGAGAAAAGAAGAGGAAAAATAAGAAAGATAACCCTTATGTTCTACATAAATAAGGACCATAAAATAACCAAAATGACCCTCTAAAACATGCCCAGACGTGTGATACATCATCATGTATCGATACATACCCTCTATATATTGATACTTCCTCACAGAAAGGGGATCGTTCACGTTCCAGTCCGTCTATGTATCAATACATCAACACCCCATATATCGATACTTTTAATCGAGGATGGGTTCTAGGCTTAAAAATATCCTGAATATCGATACCTCATCTTTCACTGTGCATAGAGTATCGATACTTTAATCTTTACTATTTATCATAATTGTAGGGTATCGATACTTGTCTTCTTAAAATATTGATACTTTGGTATTATTCATCACTATTCATAAAGTATCGATACTTTCCTCTTCAAAGTATCCATACTTCCTACCTTGAACTTGAGTATCGATACTTCCAGCAAAAGTATCGATACTTCCTGTTCTCCAATGTCAAGTATCAATACTTCAGCATTCAAAGTATTGATACTTCTCCTATTTTTCACAATTTAGGACCGTAACTTCAAATGGCCATAATTTTTGATTCATGTATTCTCACGGAACCTATAATATATCAACAGAAAGCTATCTTCGAGATCTATAAAAATGATGGAAAATTTTTTCTTAATTGAAGATGATTTTAGAGTAAAAAATTCAGTTCTTTCTTGATGAGTTATTATTCTCCATTACATACCTTCTCAGAAATAACCTCAAGTTATCATACCCTCTAACACGTGGCCTATAGATAAAATCATGTAAGAAGTCTCATGAGGGATTTATCACAATACCTATACATCTAAGGGATAGGATTCACATGATGACACATTCCCATCGTGCCATCTCCTTCCCTTGGTGCCCCCACACCCAAGGTAAGTCTCGTGTCATTCTCGGTATGCTTTGTTGGTTTTGCCCTACTTTGGGCTCATCAGGAGGACAGCTCTAGTCCCTGACTAGTTTGTATAATTCAACAAGCCCCCTGCTTGATCGTCCGTACCCAATTGTTCCTAGACTAGCGTGTGCATCGAGCAAGCCCCCTGCTTGTCTCTCGCACTCGATTTTCCTAACAAAAGCCTAACTTCTCTAACCCTCCCTCAACTTAGTATATACCTTGACACTCCACTCAATTCTCAAACATTGTGGCACAGTCTATCGCACCACTTTGATCCCTACTTTAAGAGATCTCAACTCTCGCCCAACACCTTACTTCTAAATGCCTATAACATTTGCTGCTATAAAATTGATAAATATTAATTACAAAAAATTTCTTCACCAATTAAGAATTGGTTAGGTAGTTTGGAGTAGTATAACTAAGTTATCTTTTAACACTTATCCATGTTCGACTCTAAAGACGTATAAAGAATTAGAATAGGGCGAGAATTGAGTAGGTAAAACTTAAAAAAAATATATCAAATAAAAATGGGTAATTTATTATTCTATTATTGAAGAACAACACTCTAACTAGCTCTTTCATTATGGTTTCATCAACTTCTGAATTTAACCCAAAAGACGAAAATCTTATGTTCTAGCTCATGCATAAAATGTTTGGTGATCGTGCTTATTATAAAAAAGGTTTTCATCATATCAAAGATATACATATTTATAAGAATGAACCTTCACAACTTCCTTCAAGTAAGTAGCTAGAATTATATATTTCTATATTTTATCTTATTCGATGTTTCTAATAAGTACGAAAGAAAATCACTAACTGTCAAACCCTAAACCCTTAAATATTAAATTCTAAACCCTAAATTTTAAATAGTTTAAATACAACTAATCAACAAACAATATTTAATCACATTAAAAAAATTATGATCAAAGATGAATATGAGAATATGATTATCAAAACAATGCAGTAAAAGTTATTGATGCAAGAAGTTGGCCTCGTCCTCAACTTCGAGCACCAGCAGGTCTTCTCTTCTCATCCTTGAGCTTGGAAGGCTACAAGACACAGAACACCTCAGAGGTAAAGCTGGTTTTTTGGTGAAAACCCTCCGATACTTAAATCAGAGAGGGTTTTACTTGGTGTGTGAAATAAGTGTGCATACAAACAAAGAAGAATGCATGAAAAGCATGTATAGCATGGAATGTTCGATCCCTGAGAATGATGCCCAAATGTACTAAAAAATGAGAGAATGTCTTACAGTGCATTTTTCTCAAAAATGATCGAATGAATCAGGATCCGTCTCCTTCGATTTTTGGGTGCTGTATATTGGAAGCTTGGGAGTGCGTACCTTTGGACACTTATTGATGCATGACTGACGTGCCCAGGACAACCTATTACAAAATCAGGGATCATGGGAAATTATGATATTGTTCATCGTCACGTCATACCCGAGACCCCAAGTGTATGTTCCTCCGAGTGAAGCTTTCAGTTCTCCCGAGAATGAAATTTCTTGGTTCTCGGAAGACCATTATACAGCGGGTTGTAGCCTTGGTGTCGCCAGGAGGTAAAATGGTGAGGACTCGTATATCCCGAGTGCCCGCGAGTTCCTGTTGTTTATGGAGAACACATCATTTTGACTCCCTAAGCCCAAAGGGCTTATTGTTGAAGGTCCCGAATCCAAGTGCGAGTCACCAATAAATAACTCGAAGGAGAACTCTTGATTGATCGCCTTGGACAGAGTGTTCGAGGCTATTTAACTATTTCTCTAGGTGATATAATCAGCTTCTCGGGACGATGTCATATCGGCGAGTCCATCTGAAAGTAATATGGACATTTGACGGGCCTGGATAAGGGCCTGGAGATGGGTCTGGAGATGGGCCTGGATCATTGGGCTGGGTATCGGCAAAATACCCTAACATTAAGCCCCCAATTTTTAATCAAATAAGACTTTAATTGAAAAATTTTCAACTTCTGCTCGGCGGGCATAGCTGTCATCATATTTCGGTTATCCTCTTGGGAAAGCAACCGTCAATGCACGTGTAATTCCTCCATTGTCGGGTCAGTCTGGAAGGCCGCGATATTCGGGCCGTTATAATTACCTGCTAGAGCGAGTCCCACTTCATTTAAATCTTGAAAAGAAATCGACCCTTAATGTTCTATATTCGGGTGATGTGGCATTCCCCTGTCTATTGAATTAAAATTAATGGTCGGGGTTTCTTGGGTCCGCCTATAAATACCTCCTCTTATCAAGTAAAGCCATGAAACCATGGTCATCTCCACCATTTGGTATTCTTCCCAAACCCTCCAGAATATTTGTTCTGCATTTCTTATTTTGCTGTTCTTTTGTTTTCAATTGGCTAATGGATCTCTTATTTCTAGTTACGGAGCCCAGTATCTTCAACAGAGTTTTTATTTTCCATGGCATCCTACTTGTTATCTTCATGGCGATCTCCGTTGGACGGATAGTCAATCTCACAAGCACTCGTGCCAAATATAAAGAACATAAAAAGTTGAATTCTTGAGATATTGAAAAATCAGGAAGTATCCAACCATCACGAAACCAAATACTTGCCCTATCATATTCCAACCCCACTTGCCGAACACAACCATTAGAGACTCTAATTGTAGCGACTGCTGCGAGTCCATCCCCAAGCTCACTCACTAACTTTACCAGAATCCCTTTTATTTTACGCTTGTAAACTCTGATTGCTAACATTCCTTCCTGATCGCAGGCAGCAGACAGATGCTCGGTGGGATGAGACAAGCAAAATAATAAAAGAAACCTGAGAAGGAGAACATCTTCCCCTTGAAGCAGCAGGAGAAGGCAGAGGCAGATCTGGCTGTTCAAGACCCCTCAAATGTAGATAAGACTCAGTAGGGTCGGATATTCTGTAATAACATACCTTGATTAATAAAACTTCCATTTTCATATATATGCATTCTGTCTTGTTTCATTCAGTATGGTGTGTTTTGCAATATTTCTCCGAGTATAATACTTAGGAAATTTCCTTGAGTAAGAAAAACATTCAGCTCCTCAAAGATAACCAAATGGCTCTCTGGCTCGATGAAGCTATTCGAGTAAAAAGATATCCGAATAAAAAGATATTCGAGTAAAAAGATATCCGAGTAAAAAGTTTAGGCAATTTTTCGAATGTCCAAATAAATGATTCAATGACTCGAGGAATATATCCGAATAAAGGACTTAGAAAAATTCTTTTATATATCCAAATAAATGATTCGTCTATTAGGGGAAAACATCCGAATATAGGACTTAGAAAATTTTAATATATCCCAATAAAGGATTCGTCCATTCGGAAAAAACATATGAATAAAAAATTTAGGAAATTTTAATATATCCAAATAAAGAATTCGTCAATTTGGGGAAAATATCCGAATAAAGAATTTAGGAAATTTTAATATATCCAAATAAAAGATTCGTCCATTCGGGAAAAACATCCGAATAAAGGACTTAGAAAATTTTAATATATCCAAATAAAGGATTCGTCCATTCGGAGAAAATATCTAAATAAAGGACTTAGAAAATATTTCAAATATCCCGATAAAGAGCTTATCTGTTCGGGAAAAATATCCGAATAAAAGACAGAAAATATTTTAAATATCCCGATAAAGAGCTCATCCGTTCGAGAAAAATATCCGAATAAAGGACAGAAAATATTTCAAATATTCCGATAAAGAGCTCATCCATTCGGGAAAAACATCCGAATAAAGGACAAAAAATATTTCAAATATCCCGATAAAGAGCTCATTCGTTCGGGAAAAACATCCGAATAAAGGACAGAAAATATTTCAAATATCCCGATAAAGAGCTCATCCATTCAGGAAAAACATTCGAATAAAGGACAAAAAATATTTCAAATATCCTGATAAAGAGCTCATCTATTCGGGAAAAACATCCGAATAAAGGATAGAAAATATTTCATTAAGGACCTTACTCGGGATAATGCATGCGCATATAGATCAAATACATCCAGATACGGTCATCGAACGAACGATTTAGAAAATTTATGACTGAGAAATGTGTAGATAATACATTTAGTTTATCTGTCTCGGATTAACATACAGCCAAACAAACTGTCACTCGGTTCGATGAGAATATATGAATATATTATCCTCATTTAGCATTAAAGTAGAAGAGAACATTTGCAGAGAAAAAAATACTTACAGGTCGGTCTTGTTAGCTAACCTGACCATAAAAACAAAGAGCCATATAATATAATAAATATAAACCGTAGGTAGTATGCGATCGCAGGTCCCGAAAGATGCAATATAATGCAGAAGTAGAATCGGGATTGGTATGATCTTTTCAAATGTCCTCCCTTTATAACGGGGGCGACTCAGTCGTACTGGCATATGGTCTCTTTCAAGTATCCTGATACCTGCAAAAGAAAAATTGAAACAGGTAGTCGGCCTCGGATAATATAGTCTATATGACCTCGAAACAGAATAGTTTCATAACTACCAAATATCCTTAACTCAGAGACGATATAGTCTCATTGGCTTAAGGTCTTCTCGGGAATGATTTGCTCCCGGTAGGAGATTCAAGCTTGAAATCCGTTCATCGAGCGAAGAGGTTCGTACGACCTGTCTCAAAATTCGTACGTCGGGCAAGCAGGTTCATATGACCCATCCCAGAATCTATACGTCAAGCAAGTGAATCTTAATGGCTTGTCCCAAAATCAGTACATCGGGCAAGCAGGTCCATACGACCTTGTCCTGGAATTCGTCCATCTGGCAAAATGGTATATATGGCTCATCTCAAAATCCGTACATTGGGCAAGCAGGTCCATATGACCCATCCTGGATATAACCTGTCCCAAAATTTGTACGTCGGGCAAGCAGGTCCCAGAATCTGTACGTAAGGCAAGCAGATCCTGGATATGACCTGTCCTAGAATCTATACGTCGGACAAGTAGGTTCGAATACGACCCGTCCCAAAATCCATGCATCGGGCAAGCAGGTCTATACAACATCGAAATGATATGGTTCCATAATAAATATCCTCAACTCAGAGATAATATGATCTCATTAGCCTAAGATCTTCTTATATAAGAGATTGGGCTAGCTTCAATCATCAGAGTCAGACCCTGATAGAGTACTTGAGAGGGGCTCAGCGCGTATTCATTATGGAGCAGATGGGCTCGGCATGTATTCACTGCAGAGCAGATGTTCGAGACGCTAATCGTAGGATCGGAGGATCTGTCGCCAAAAGGGTCGGGTCTTGGATAGTAAATTTTCAGTCAGTTTGTATTCCACGACTTTTTTATTGGAGTGCCACTCGGGGTCTTCTAATTTGTAAACCCTTGGTTTAAGTACTTGAGCGACTTTGTATGGTCCTTCCCGATTAACTCTAAATACCCCTTCATCCGGGACTTTAGTGTTAAGAGTCACCCTTTGGAGGATAAGAACTCTTCTCTCGAAGGTTCGACGTCTGACTTTTTGATTGTAGTATCGGGCTACCCTCTGTTGAAGTGCGGATACCCGAATCGCGATCTCATATCTCTTTCCATCTAACAGATCTAACTCCAATCTTCGACTAGCCTCATTTCTCCCTTCTGCGTAGTCCTACATCCGGAAGGTCGGGATGTTAGTTTCCACCAGAATCATGGATTTGTACCCAAAGGCTAGTAGAAAGGGGACTCTCCTGTTACTGTTTGGGGAGTAATTCCGTAGGCCCAGAGGACCTTGGACAGTTTATCAATCTATCCCCCCATGCTCTCCGAGCTTCCTTTTAAGTGCCTTCTTGATCACCTTGTTGGTAGCTTTAATCTGTCCATTAGCTTGCGGGTGCGCTGGGGTGGAAAATCTTAGGTCGGTGCAGAACTCTGACTAGAATTCCCTAAACCGAGCGTTGTCAAACTGCTTCTCATTGTCAACAACTAATAGATGTGGAACCCCAAAGTGATAAATAATACTCTGCTTCACAAATACAGTAGTCTTTTTCTCAGTTATGCTGGAGAGTGGCTTTGCTTCTACTCTCTGTATGAAATAGTTGATGGCCACAATTGCATATTTAGTGCTGGCTCGGGCAGTCGGGAGTGTCCTATTTTGCAAGCATCTAGAGAAATCGTGGGCCAATAATATCCTTGTCAGATAATTTTGTATGTTAATGAACGAGCCCCACTATGACTCCCACGAGTCCCATTATAGATTTCCTCAAGTACTTTGTCAGCCTCATCTGGTCTCAAATATTTCAAGTATAACAAAGTAAATCTATATTTGTATAGTACAGTGTCAAGAACAGCGTACCTGACCGCTTGATTTTTTATCTTTTCGACTTTTTTTTGGTCACTCGGGAGCTTTCCATGCAGGATATACGATTTTAGCTCCCTTATCCGGGTCGGGTCGGGTTGGGGGTCTCCTGTAGAGCAACAATAAAATCTTATTTAAACTTCTTCTTCGCTCGGTCTCTTCAAAGTTTCTACATACACCCGCCATGTCCCCTCCGTAGTCCAGGGGTCGGGGTTACTACTCTCGTCTCGATTCTTGGGACCCTTTATCTTCACGACCTATAAAATCAGTCAGGTAATTGTTTTTGATCAAGACTTCAATCTGGTTTCGCAGCTTGTGACACTATTCCATCGAGTGTCCTATATCTTGGTGGAACTCGTAGAATCTGTTTTTCGCTTATTCGGGGAGTCTATGTTTAATCAGACGGGGTCCAGTAACACAGTCTCCCGTTTTCTCACCTCTTTTAGGATTTGTGAGAGGGGAGCGTTTAGGGGAGTAAACTTCTTCTTCGCTTCCCCCTGTTTTACTTGCCTCGGTCTGTCTACCTGGGCGACCCGTTGTGGATTGTCTCTCTGAGGAGATCTTCTCTCCCTGGGGTACTGCTCCTCTCTCCTTTGTCACCCCGATGATACTCAGGGACTCTACCCCTTCCCCGATTAGTGACAGGAAACCTCCTTCTATCACATCCTCACTTCTTGTTGTCGGGTTTCTTAAACCAACTATTGTGTCTCGGGGGAGCCCCTGTGGGCCTCTGCTTTTTCATCTTGAGCATCACCTGGTTCTCAACTTATATCTCATCGCGTATCTTTCTCTTAGCCACCTCGTAAGTGCTCATCGAGGACTTACAAATAGCGTACCAGGCCCTGTCTATTCTGAGCCCCTGTCTCAGCCCCTCCAGGGCTAGCGGGTGATGGTAAGTGATGAGTACATAAAAGTGTATGTGTATTAAGGTTATATTTATCATTTTACACTTCAAAGTATGATTAACTCTCT
>JAVXUL010087904.1:0-23679 GCA_035590515.1 Trichilia minutiflora | reverse complement strand
ACCCGGGAAAAACAAAGACGATAGTCATCCTCGGTGTGTGTGGATTCACCCGAGAAGAGTGGACGTAGACTTCGTGTTGAACCACTATAAAATTTCTGTGTTGATTTAATTTTTGTTTTGCACAAGCATATCATTCTTAGAACACCTTGATATCTATTTTAAGTTTAAAATTTTTAAATTAATCCAATTCACCCCCCTCTTGGATTGCGCCAACTGGGACTTCAAGGCCCAGTCCCATCTCCATGTACTTATCTAAGCCCGCTGAATATACACCTCATTCCCAGATAGACCCCCTGACAAGACATCTTCCCGAGAAGCTGGTAATATCATCGGGGAGATGATCAAAATGCCTCGGGCATTTTGTCTGAGTCTACTACTCAGAGAACCTCCAATGAATTATCCTCGACTGACTCACACTCGGACTCGAGGCCCGGTACGTTCTTTCCAATAGAGCAGGGATTCGCTGACACTCGTGGTGTACATGTATCCCCAATGTTACATTCTGTCGTCTTCAAAACTATCACCCATTGTGTAAGGGCCTCCTGAGAACTAAGGGACTTCATTCTCGGGAGATCTGGAAGCTCCACTCGGAGGTATAGACACTCAGACACTCGAGATGAAGTGACAGGTAACAATATCATAATTTTTCATATTCATTAACTTTTACAGCAAGTTGCTTTGGAATCACCAACCGCGCGATAACACGTGTCCAAAAGTACAAACTCCTAAGCTTCCAATGTACAGCATCTAGAAATCGAGGAAGGGAGAGATTCTCTGATTTTTCACTCATCCCAAAGGATTTTTCACAGATTTTGGGCGGGAATTTTACAGGACTTCACAAAAAGAGTAAAAAAGGTTTCTTCTACACACATTCTTTTATTCATAACACACACAGAGAATATTCCATCTGTTTTTCTCTGAAACTTTTACGTTCCTATCTTGCATGTATACCTCTCTCATACACTAAGTAAAACCTTCACTAACTTAAGTATCGGAGGGTTTTCGTCGGAAAATCGACTTTATCTCTGAGGTGTTCTGTGTTTTGCAGTCTCGAAGCTCAGGAACGGGAAACAAAAATCTGCTGGTGCATGGAATTGAGAGCGAAACCGATTTCTTGCATCAACAGTTACTAATTCTTGAATCACATAAAATAAATAAATAAATAAAAATAAAATTTGTATTGCTAATTTAAAATTAAAAAATAATTATAATAACCCTGCTCTAGTTCCTCCTTTTTACCATTTGTGTCAACAAGTTTTTATTTAAACTTAACTTGAAAACAGTTGGTAAATTAAAAAAAAGAATAATAGAATAAAATAATAAATAAAATAAATGTTCTACATAATTTTTTTTTGCCACCTATAAAATTCGTATATAAAAAATAAAAATAATAAATGAATCGGATTGTTATAATTCAATCCGTTAAAATGATCGTATCGAATTTAAAGATTAGATTTACGAATCAGATCTAATATCAGCTTATGAAAGATTTAAGTTTGGTACGAGTTTACGATAAATTGTGTCAAAATCGATTTGGTTAATAAATAATATTAAATATATTATTAAAATAATAAAAAAATTATTATTAAAATAATTTTTTAATTTATGAATCTGATCCACAAATCTGATTCATAAACTTATATGATATAATTCATGAATTCGATTTAATAATATTCTTATGAATTATATTTCATGAATCATATTAATTTTTTTTTTTTATAAATTGAGATTTGATATATTAACTTATAAAAATCTCATTTTTATTGGTTATATCGGCCTGTTTGTCACATGTAATAAAAAGTTCCCCTCCTCCTCCCCTTAACCACCCACCACAACATCACCACCCACCCACCTCTACCCCTGCCACAACACATACACACACACACACAAAATCCCCCCCTTACCCAAAGATTTTGAAAAAAAAAATTAAGTATAAAATTATTTGAGATGAAATATAATTATTAATTAATAATAAATAAAAAATACTAATATTATAAATACTAACATTAAATTATAGACATATCATAAAATGATGGTAATTAAAAAATTCTATTAATTATGTTCACATTAAATTCATAAAAAAATATTTTTAGTTTTTAATTGATTTAAATAAATTAAATGATAAAAAATAAATAATAATTTTAAATTTAATTGACTAAGTAAAAAAAATATTTTTCAATTTATTTATTTTATTCTCTCATGTTCTTTCTTTTCTAGTCGTCGAATATATGCTATTTATTAAAAATAATAAATTAAATTAAATTTTGAAACTCAACTCTCATATTTTAAAGAAAATAAATATCAAAAATCAAGTTATAAGGAAAAGATTTATCAAAGTAAAAAAAAATTAATTGAAAATTAAGATAACTTTGAAAAGAATGAAAAAAATTTAAGATAAATTTCTTTTAAATAATTTTAATTTGTGTGTGTGATTTTATAATTTTAAGGTAAGTTTTTTGTTTTATCTCTTTTTGAAATAATATTTTTTTTATATATCTTTGATAATTAATGTATCAATAAACTTGAATGATGATTTTCAGAAGATTTGTTAATGGTTTGATTAAATATATATTATTAAATTTATTATCTGTTTGATTTTTTTTTAAATTAATTATATAGATAAAAAAATTCTTATTCATTTAATTGATTATATTTGTATACGACTAAAAAATTTAATATATATTTTAATTATAATTTTTTTTTATAAAATTAATTATTAATAATTTTTATGATTTAAAATAATAAAATATTTATTTTTGATATATTAAAATATATTTTTATTTTTTATTAATAATAAATATTTATTTTTAATTATAATAATATAATTTAATAATTTTATTTTTTAAATAATAATTTATTAATTTTATATTTTATATTAATATATTTATTTTTAATTTGGATCCTCTTTATTTTTTATTCTGTCCCTGCACCCCACTGTCTATTACTGCGGTTGCACTTACCGAAGCTAGTCTGACTATAGCCCGTCTTTGTACAACAGCTAATACTTGCAATTATTTTATTTTATTTTTCCTCATGATCTCTTTCAGTTTCAACCGTTGGATCTCTATCTCGATTGTTATCCACATGTTTGGACAATCCTCCACTACGACGCCGTATAGTTAAATTATGATGGGGTCCATCTGTGAGGTTGTGGAAACGTGATCGAGTGTCTTTTTTAGGAGCGACAGATAGAGATCCAAAGAAATTAATGCATTTGAGCCACCATTACTCTTGTCAGAGATCTACGTGTTCGATGGTTACGTTTCTGTTTTAATTGGATTGGAATAAGAGAAATAATCTAATGATAAATTTGTTGCGTGCTCGTTAGCAAAATCCCACGGATGAGGAGATGGACTTCCATTTTCAGCCGTTGGATTGTGTTGGCCAATAATATTAATATTATTTGAATTGAAGTTCTCTCCGGGACCAACATCTGACAACAAACTGCCAATTTTGCTTCCCCCAAGAGGATTGAAAAAGCCTAGTCATTATTATTAAGTCCTAAAAGCAGTACGCATACACACCATTCCTTTTTTATGTTTAATTTAATGAACTACTAATTAAACAAGATTTGAAGTATAATTTAATGAACTACTAATTAAATTATAATTTAATATTTTATTTAGGAGAATGATAAATACCTCTCACCTTTGTTTAAAATCTAATCTCTCCCTTCTTTAAATGGTAACGAAATTTTAATAGTTCATTTTTTGTAATCAATGACCTGAATTTTTATCACCATTCAAAGAGGGGGAGATTAAATTTTAGACAAAGGTGAGGGGTATTTGTCAATGCCCCATTTTGTTTATTATGGATTAGTTTTTTACTAGCCTTGTTTTCTTTTTTTTATTGGTTTATTTCATACAAAAATGTAATTTTACATTACCTTTTTTTTTGGCGGGGGGGGGGGGGTGGGGGGCGGGGTATATTCAATGGTATCGGGGAAGGATTTGAACTCTTTTCACAGGAAATGGAAACTCAGTTAAGAGCTAATTATATTCAATTGCTATTTCTAATTTAATTTTTAATGTTGTCAAAAAAATCAATTATTATTATTTTTAAATTAAAATAGAAGTTTAGTAATTATATATAAATATAATTGTAATAAATATTTATCCATAAGAAAGTGACATCTTTATTTTTTAATACTTTTATTCAAATTAAAAGAATAACCAAAACAATGTTACTCGTGGGTTTATAGCAAATAATGAATTCTTATAGATTTAGAGATAGATATTTTTAAATTTATTTAATTTAAATTGTTAAATTATTAAAATTAATAATTTAAATTAATTTATAAAAATTTTGGATCGATTTATGAATTTATATTTTTTAAATGATTATTTATGATTTTTATTCTAGATTAGATCAATTTCAAATTATAAAATGTAAACTAATCGTTTAATATTATTATATAAAAATTATTATTATTATTATTATTATTATTATTATTATTATTTTAAATTATACAAAATTACTTTTGTCTTTTTAACTTGATAATAATTAAAAAAAATTATTCATAAAAATAATTGAGAAAGAAAAATTATTTATGAAATTCTTATTTAAATATTAATGAGAAATTATAAAATTAATAATAATTAATTATTATATTATTAATTTTATAATATAATTTAAAATCCGAATTTAAATTATTTTAAATCATAATTTATGATTTAGATTAGATTAATTTATGATATTTTAATGAATAGAATTAAATTAACTTAATTTTAAATTATAACATATAAATTCATTTAAAATTTTATTTAAAATTGATTTAAATAACGTGAACCTAACTCGATATAGATTCACATGAGTCATAACTCGTTGCCTGTTTTGTAGCACCAAAATTTCATATTGTCCTAAGCATTAGACACTCCCCGTATTAACCAAAATACCGTATAATAAATAATAAAAAAATGAAAATAAATTACCAAAAATAAATATTATTAGGTATTTGTCTACTAGTATTGTCCACTGGCCATGGGTGCCTTTTCATCTAAAAAGTCCTGCTCAATGCCCATATGGTAATTGATAGAAACACTAGCTTTAAAGCAGAAAATGCCGTTAAAGAAAAGTGGGGTTCCATCCATTTCTGAATATTTCTTTAGATTAAAGCATCTACTATTCAAGTGCAATCCTACTATTCAAGTGCAATCCAACATAACAAACTTGCGGTTTCATTATTCTCTTGTTCAAAAATTTTTGAGGGGAGGGGAAGTAAAAAAAAAAAGAATTGATTACAGTACACTAATATAGTGTGTAGTGTAATTTTAAATTTTTAATATATTATATAACATAAAATTTAAAATTTATTATTTTAAATTTGTATGCATATTATATATATTAATACGAAAATTATACGTGAATCCTCCTCACGACCAATAAAAAATGACTCAATTAGTGAGATATGAGGGCAATGTGGTGGTTATTGAACAGAGATTTTTCTACCGGAGAGCGACTGAAAGTGTGGTTGTTTTCGACAAAGCTCCATCTCCTAAGCCTGTAAAGATAACAAACACCTATGAAATGACATCGGGAGGGATTTCCGATAGAAAAACTCTGATGTCTAAGTCAGAATAATGTGGAGAAAAAAAGAGATAGACTTCCGACGAAAGCAACAAAGAGAAAACCAGAAATGGCTTGAAATAGGAGGAAAGTGTATAGAATCTATACCCAAAGGCTACCAAACAGAAATTATTAGAAACGATGATAATCAGGCTCCCTTTTTCTCTCTCCGATTCTATCAGTGTATAATTGAAGTACAAACTTCCGATGAGGTTTCAAACGAAATATCCAAGATCCAAGAGAGAGCCGGCCCTTTCTCTATTGAAGAAAGTTGCCTTATATAGTGCCTTCCCTCTGAACAGTGGCTTGACATCGAAGAATAGGAAGGATGTGACGTCTAATATGGATTAATGTGCAGTCGATTTTTATTAATGACGCTGACACGTCTGTAGGAGTATGGGCCTGACACCGTCCCATCTCTCGAAAAATGATCAGAGAATGGAACGGGTGCATTTAAAGGGCTAACTATCAACAACCATTTCCATTTTTGATCTGAAGGAGGGGGCACATGTCTGCTGATACTCCGTGTAAAAATTCTCGTCCTGATCCGGACCTGAGATGATTCTTCTGAGAAGCTATCTGGGTCTCTGAGGAGGCGACTTGTCTCAGTTGATGCTATTGGATGCCTGAGGTGTGCTGTGGATGACCGTGCCATGTCTGAGTGGAGCTTCAATCTTCGTGGCGTCTGAGACGGTGAGAATCCTGAGATGCCATTAATTCTCCTGAGATGTTGATTACCTACGACCAAACTTACTGGGGCCATAGAATCTCTGATAAGAGGGATTCCCAAGGTGGGATTTGTCCGAAGTCGTGTATTCCCTAAGCAGGGAGATACCTGGGGCGAGTTATATCTGAGACGGAGCTGTGTATGATTACCCCTGGCCACTTACATGTGCCTTTCTGATAGGGCATCCACGTGTCACCCTTACATTTTCCCCCAAACATTCAGTCCCCTAGTTTCTGGTGTGAGGTCGATAAGGCTCGCGCCAGAAAATTATACCTGAAATGATCCATCCCAAAGAAGAAATACCGACTTAGGTGAATCCAATTGACTGGTGGAGTGGTCAACCACCGAGGCCATTGGTATGGCATAGAAACTTCATAGTTTTTAAGATGATTATCGTGTTGCGAAAGCTTCACGGTCCTTGAGATCTCTTCTCTTTCTTCTAATAGAGCCATTACACTGTTGATGACGTGTCCTACCTGGGTCTCCATTTCATCTTCATTAATTGCCCCTGTCAAAAGTCATGTCATACCTGTCAACAGCTGTCCCTGAGAAGGCGACTCCTCAGGTATTGAACGATTTTTGAATGTTTGGCTGGGGATGCACCACGTGTTGAAGCACTATTGAGGAGATTTGATGGTTCTTCGATCCTTATGGGGCCATTTATGGTCAGGGACACGTGGCGACTCCCTGTCTGTTTAGATCAACGGTTGGGTCCCTAGATGGGAGGAGGAACGAAGTGGTGGACATCCTGTAAGGGCTATTGTCTCGGGCAGAATCCAGGGCATCTGAGATTTCGGATGCCCAAAGAAAGTCCTTTGACCACCCTAAAAAAAAGGGAATCCTGATCGAAGAAAAGACTCCTGAAAGGGGAGTACGCCTTCAGGAGAGAGATCTTTCTCTTCCTAAAGACAAAGGCAAAAGACCTTTAAAGGAGAAAATCGAAGAGCCTAGGAAGAAGAAAAAGATTCTTGGACAGGTCGAAGGAAGTCGATCAAGTCGAGGGGAGGACTCCAACCGGTATGAAGACCCGATAGAAGGAGATGCCCCCATCTTGCTCTCCTCGGACAATAGTGACTTGGGTTAAAATAGACTTCAGTGGGAGGACCTCCCTGACAAAAAGAGGGAGAATTTTGGATACCTCTTCATTTAGTAAACGGGGCCCGGTAAGTCATTTCTCCTAAGAAGCCGGATATAATGGGAAGTATTTTTGCTAGAAATGCTCTCAAATGCATAAGCATACATGCACATAGGGAAAGCCGTTATGCCTCACAAATTATCACTTCAAACTTTTACCTTGGTTATATATCTGACTTATCCATTTTTTCTTATGTAGAATGTATACTTACTGGACTTGTTCATAAAGGAACTCCAGCAAGCAATAAAGATCAGTGAAAAAGCCTCGGTATCAATCAAGTAGTTAGAGAAAAGGGCCCAAAAACAACTGACCAAACTACGACAGGAGTCAGCCAAGAAAGAAGCAGACTTAAAAGCAAAGGTTTCTGCTCTGGAGGCTGAGAGCTCCCAGTGGACGAAAGAAAAGAAAATCCTAACTGAAAAACTTTCGTCTCCTAAGGCCTTGGGTCAGGTCTTGTCAATTGATAACGATCGACTGGAAGGGGAGAGACAGAGCCTCACGGGAAAATGTAATCAACTGATCGACCTCTTCGGTTAATTAAATCTGAGGAGGACCGATTGAAGAAGTCATATGCAGAGTCTATCGATGACTCGATGATTTGAACCGAGTGTCAGAGGAGCGTGAGATGTTAGAGAAGGAGCTAAGGGAGAAAATCAAGTCCCTGAAAGCCCTTCGAAAAGAGAAAGAAGAGGTTCCGATCCAGTTTGAAGCATAATATGACTGGGGGGTTGATGATGGTCTGGACCTGTTGAGTTGTCTCTTTCTTCAAGAATACCTAAACGTGAAACTTGACTGGTTATTTAGCTAACTGGGTCGGGAGGTTCCGGGGACCTTAGGCGAACAAATAACGGACCCCTCTCCTGACATCACCGAACTAGTTGAGGTACAAGTCCCACCTGCTCAGGGAGAGGGGAATCCGGATCCTCCCTTGGCTCCTTTGGATGAGCCAACTATCCAAGACATCTCATCTAGTGAAGACGAAGAAGATAACCTCAAAGACCTTTGATTGGCTCCCTTTTCAGTATTTTAAGTCTTATAATATTTTGTATTTATATTTGTACGTAATTATTTTTTTTGTACTCAAAATTTTTGAATGAATACAGATTCTTCTCCTTTTCATGAACTATGCATTCTCAATATTTTGACTTTAATGTTTGGAAAATCAAAACACAACCTGCATGGCCAGAGTTAAGGACCATACAACTTACTTCCCCCTCAGGAATGTGTGCCCTCTTCTTGGATGGCACTTGGCGAAGAAGAAGCTTCATCCCCCAACCTATCAGATAAACTTACCCTGTTGCACCTCGAGTCAAAAGACCAAGTGGTGAAACTTTCGGAGTGAGGGTAAGAATTTATCTGGATGTGGGCTTCAAATTCAGTTTTACTTTAAATTAGGGGAACAACTGATTAAGATTGGGGGTTTTCAAGAGTCTTCAAGTCTTAGGTTTGATCAGGGTTTATCATGCCTCACTCAACCAGGCTTTATTCGCTAAGGACGCCTGATATGACCCAGGACTTACGATACCTGACTCAAATGGGGTCTTCAAAATGATTAAGTGTTAAAGGATTTTACAGCCTCCCGTCAATCTTAACCTTGAAGGACCTGACCTGACCAGGGTTTATCACGCCTTAAACTCGACCCAGGTTTTAGACACTGAGGATGCCTGACTGGGGAATGAGGGCTTATAGAACCTGAGACGGTCAGGGTCTTCTGATATACTTATCCCGTTCAGTGTTTACCACACTCCAAACTCAAATTAGGTCTTAAACACTGAGGATACCTGATTAGAAATGAGGGCTTACGGTACCTGAGACGGTTAGGGTCTTCTGATATACTTATCCTGTTCAGGGTTTACCACGTTTCAAATTTGAACTAGGTCTTAAACGCTGAGGATGCATGATTAGGGAATAGGGACTTACGATATCTGAGACGGTCAGAGTCTTCTGATATACCTATCTTGTTCAGGGTTTATCATGTCCCAAACTTGAACTAGGTCTTAAATACTGAGGATGCCTGATTGGGGAACGACGACTTACGGTACCTGAGACAATCAGTGTCTTTTGATATACCTATCCCGTTCAGGATTTACCGCTTCCTAAACTTGAACCAGGTCTTAAACGTTGAAGATGTCTGATTGGAGAATGAGGGCTTATGGTAACTGAGACGGTCAGGGTTTTCTGATATACCTGCCCCGTTCAGGATTTATCATGTCCCAAACTCGAACTAGGTCTTAAACGCTGAGAATGCTTGATTGAGGAATGAGGGCTTATGGTACCTGAGACGGTCAGGGTCTTCTATCTTCAACTAGTGTTTAAGGAATTTTACAGCCATAGCCAACCTTAATACTTTTAAAAGAAAAGTAGTAGTAAAAAAGAATAAAAGTATAAGAAGACTTTATAAGTAGCCTTTTTTATTCATGTGAAAAATAAGTACATAGCCATTTTTTAAGATGCCAAACCTGAGAAGATAATATCTCAGGGGCTGTACTTTGATAATTCTTCTTAGTCTGGATTACACAGGCTCTCTTTTCTCGTACGACCACCCTTTGAGTTCTTTTGCAAGAATTTTCTTTGAAAAAATAAAAGAGTCTTAGGTCTTTTTTATTCCCGAGGCTCGAAAAAATGATCCTTATATTGCCTGTTGATTCTTCCTGCATTCTTGTGATCGTTCTTGGAATTTCATTAACGATTTCTTCTACCCCTCCGTTGATTATCTTGCCGGGGCCCTCTCCTATATAAGGGCATCCGGGCATCTCCTGTGATGCTCGGGTTGTAGCCATCTCTTCAAACTCCTTTTCAAAGATAATCACTAGTTGAGTGAAACTATGGATGCTAGCGGGCGACAATTCTTTATACTAGCGCCTAGCTAGCCCTTCTAGAGTCAAATAGAAGAGTCGGCATATTTATAACTCTGTCAATCCTTGTGTTAGCATCATTTCTTGGAATGAGCTTATATATGAAGAGGGATCAGTCCTCTCAGAGTAGATGGTTATCTGAGGCATCTGAAACTTCCCAGGAAGGCGTGATGATAAAATTTTTTTTGATAGGGGAGAAGTGGAGGCGAAAAAAGGAACCTCCTTACTTTTTGATCCCTTTCTCTGAGCATGGGTACTTTGTGATCCCATTTTCTATAGTATTTTTCTTATGCAGTCTTCTATTTCATTCTTATCATCAGTTGTTATTATTTTTCTCTCTTGGGCAAGCTACTTATTGAGATGACACCGCATATCGATGGGAGCTAATTAGCGCTCCTTCACCCATTTATTCATCTTTCGGTGGTGTTCTTCATCATTATTTTTCTTCTGCTTCTGTCCTTCGTAGATGTTGAGGTGGAGATCGACGTCCTGCAGTGCTTCGAATTCATACATTGGTACTTTTGTAACTTTAGCCTTTCCTTTTTGTCGAGCGATTAACCTGGATATGGATCCACGCACTTGTCCAAAGTTCTGAATTTTCTTCTTATGACTATCTCAAAAAACTCGGATTTTTCGCCCTTCAAGAAGAAACAACTTTTCTTCTTTCCCTTTTGGGCCGACTAGTTCTCTGGATAACTAGCATCTGATTTTCAAGAGTTCCTTTTCCAACGCTTCGGCCTGGCTAGATAGCAACTTATCTGTATGTTCATCCCCAAGCCAGGATCCTTCACACATGAGTGAGGCCCTCTTTCTTTCCTGGGTAACATTTTCATGAGAGCCTCCCTTGCCTTGTCTTCTTCTGGCCATTTCAAAAATTTTTTTAAGGAAAAATCTACAGAAAATATTTTCTCGAAAAACTTTCAAAAAATATTTCTTCCTCCTTTCTTTCTTCACGCATGGTGCTTCAATGGCTTTTTGTTTAATTCTCACAGACAACACCAGCTGTTGGTGCGAGAATTATCCGTGGACCTTCCTCACGGCCAACGAGGAATGATTCAGTTGATGAGGTGTGAGGACGATGTGACTGTTATTGAATGGAGATTTTTTCATCGGAGAGCGATTGAAAATATGGCTGTTTTCGACAAGGCTCCACCTCCTAAGCCTGCAAAGATAACAAATACCTATGGAGTAACGTCGAGAGGGGTTCACGGCGGAAAAACTCTGATGTCTAAGTCAGAAATAATATGGAGGAAAAAAGAGATAGACTTCCGACGAAAACAACTGAGAGAAAATCAAAAATTGCTTGAAATGGGAGAAAAGTGTGTAAAATCTATACCCAAAGGCTACTAAATAGAAATGGTTAGAAACAATGATAATTAGGCTCCCTTTTTCTCTCTCCGATTTTATCAATGTATAATTAAAGTGCAAACTTTCAGTGAGGTTTCAACCGAAATATCCAAAAACCGGGAGAGAGCCAGCTCTTTCTTTATTGAAGAAAGTTACCTTATATATTGCCTCTCCCCTAAATAGTGACTTGACATCAGATAATAGGAAGGATGTGACGTCTGACATGGGACAGTATACAACCGAATTTCATTAATGATACTGACACATCTACAGGAGTATGGGCTTGACACCGTCCCATCTCTTGAAAAAATGATCAAAGGATGGGACGGGTGCGTTTAGGGGGCTAACTATCAGCAATCATTCTCATTTTTGATCTGAAGGAAGGAGCACATGTCTGCTGATACTCTGTGTAGGAATTTTTGCCTTGATCCGAGCCTGAGATGATTCCTCTGAGAAGCTATCTCGATCTCTGGGGAGGCGACTTGTCTCAGTTGATGCTGCTAGATGCTTGAAGCATGTTGTGGATGACCGTGCCATGCCTGAGAAGGAGCTTTAATTTTCGTGGAGTCTGAGACGTTGAGAATTCTGAGGTTCTATTAATTCTCCTACGATGCTGATTATCTGGGACCAAGGTTATCAAAAACGCGATTTTAATTAAAATCGTTTTCTATTTAAAAAATCGGAATGTAAAATCGAAACGTAAAAACGGAATTTTTAATAATATATAAATAATAAAATATTTAAAATATTTTTATAAATTAATAAAATCGGTTAAAATCGAGTAAAATTGATCAAAAACGAGAAAAAACGGTCAAATATTTTTACTGTTTTACTATTTCCAATTGTAACTAAAATCGAAAACGTTTTTTTGTGAAAAACGTTAAAAACGCGATTTTGATAATAATATCTGGGACGAAACTCATTGGGATCATAGAATCTCTGAGCAGGACGGAATTTGCCCAGAGCCATGTATTTTCTGAACAGAGAGATACCTGAGACGAAATGTATC
Organism: Trichilia minutiflora; assembly: GCA_035590515.1. Taxonomy (NCBI): domain Eukaryota; kingdom Viridiplantae; phylum Streptophyta; class Magnoliopsida; order Sapindales; family Meliaceae; genus Trichilia; species Trichilia minutiflora. The sequence continues at coordinate 11,041 of JAVXUL010087904.1, read as the reverse complement.
TGATAGAGAGCTGTATAAGATTACCCGTAGTCATCTGTATGTGTCTTGCTGATAAGATATCCACATATCACCCTTATATTTTTTTCAAAATAATATATATTTCTCAAATTTATGTTGTATAGTATATTAATATATTAATATATTGATACGTGATGACTAAATCTAAAAGATAAGGATAAAAATATGTGTATTTTTTAAATAAATTATTATTAACAATCTCATTTAATATAATAATATTAATTAAAAAAATAAATAATTATCATATGTTAAATTGTATTTCATAATTTTATAAAAAAATTGGTAGTTTTAGCTGATCGTGCATTTGTTCTCAGCATTTAAAAAGAAGGGCGTTGGTGGCAGTAGAAGAGGGGAAATTGCGGACAAAACAACTGCCTCTGCATGATTTGCCGCAGATAAAAAGGTAACGCTGCCAACAACAAAATAAAAAAATTAAAAAAAACAAAACAAAACAAAAAAACAGAAAAGTAAAAGTTGGCTTGGGAGGTAATTATGGTCATGAAAAGAAAATTCAGTCTTCTCTCCTCTCTCTCTCGCTCTCTCTTTCTCTCTTTCTCTCTCCGACTGTAACGAAGCACAGATCTGTGTTGTGAAAAAAAAGCTTGGAAGGAAACAGATTAGTACTTGGGGTTGAGATTATGTGAACAAAGACAAAGCCTTGTTCACTGTCTCATTTCTCTCATATTTTTACTCACTTATTCTTTAATTCTGGTTCATTTTCTCTTGTTTTTGGAATGGACCCATGAAAGAAATGGCCTGGGAAAAGTTTTACTCGGTTGGTAACATAGAGTAATGAGTGATCTTGATTTTCGGCCGAAAAATGAGGGACAGTGAAATAGAATAATTTATGTAAACCAGGTTTAAACAAAGGCCAAGTGTTTCTTTTTCTTTTCTTTTCTTTTGCATTTTCTTTATCTGGGTTGCAAGTTACTACATTTAAACAAAAATGAGGAAGCATGGGTGGCAACTTCCTTACCATCCTCTCCAGGTATTTGTTTTTGTTACTACTCTTGTTCTTTCGTAGTTATAAGCATTTTTTTTGTTTGAAGTTTGGATTTTGAGTGTTTATTCTGTCTCTGTGAAGGTGGTTGCTGTGGCTGTATTTCTGGCATTGGGGTTTGCTTTCTATGTTTTCTTTGCTCCTTTTGTCGGTAGGAGGATTTTTCAGCTTATTATAATGGGAATCTACAGTCCTCTTGTAAGCCGTCCATTTTGAAGCTAAATTCTTATAAGCCATTTCACATTTTTTCTACACTTTTATGCGTCTATACATTTTAATGGGTTGAATTTTGATGAACTGAGATCTGAACTCTCTCAGTCTCTTTTCTTGCTGGTTTTTGATTTTCTGCGTTTGGTTTTAAATTTGTGATGTGCATCTTATTCTTCTCAACTTTGGTTCCTTTCACTTTCTGGGTTATGTTTGTCATTTATCATTTTAGACACAGATCCTTTCAAGTATATTGTGAACATGTCACTTTAGCTGATAAGGGTAAATGAGTTGATTGTCTTTTGGCCTTGGAACCTTTTCGAAGGCACTTATTCCATAGCATTTGAATTTCAAATTGGATTCATTTGAGGTCTCAGAGTTTGCCACTACTATAGGCTTGAACATCACATTTTATTTTTCTCTAATTGTGATTTCTTGCTTTCGTACATGCCTCCTGATGCTCAGAACTGGATGTTATTTAAAGTAACCTGAGTAAATTGTCAGTGAATCCGCCCTATAGAGGAGCAAATAAGCTCATCCTACGAATATTTCATGGTAACTTAAGTAGCTGAATTATTTAGTTTTGAACCATTCTGTGATTTCGGATAATATCAGTATGAAGTTTTGACTCCTTGCATAACCTTGTATTATTGGGATCTACAACAACACATCTCTTATTTAATTCTAATTGTAAAGCTAACTGGACAAGTAAAAAAATTAGACAATTATGAAGCCATGTAAATATTTGAACTTCTTATTTCATAGTGGTAGACAATCCGTTGACACCGATTATTCATGCAGTGCTCCGTTAGGGTACTTAACAAAATGATTCAGTGGGGTATTAGGTGCAGTGAACTTTCTATTGTACAGTTATACTTAGCACAGTGTGCTATCAGACAGGTGACTTTTCTCAGTTTTTTAAAACAAAAATAGTTATTCTTGATCTTGGTTATCCATTTAGATTATTTTTCTTATAGAAGTAGATTTCATAACAGCTTCTTGATCATTTGTTGGATGCAAATATTATGCCTTTGTTCCATTAGTGTATGAATTTTGTGAGTCTTTTAGTAGTGGTTATTTGCATTTATTGTGACCATAAACTATGTGTTTATTTCAATACATAAATGTCAGCTCAGATTCTTCTCAAGTCGCAATATATACAACATACTATCAATTTTGTGTGTATGTGTGTACACACACACAGCTGTTTTGTATTCTTTCCAATTGTAGATGTAATGGACTTCTCTTTGAAGAAATTCACATATACATCTTTTCTATATAGATTGCCTGTGTCTTTGGCCTGTATATTTGGTGTGCAGCAGCTGATCCTGCTGACCCGGGAGTTTTTAAGTCCAAAAAGTACCTGAAAATTCCAGAAAGTGGAAAGCCTTCCCGACCAAAAGATTCTAAATTGGGTGGCGATTCAACTTCATCCATAAATGATGCCAATGCTGCTACAGATGGGGGCAAGCATTCAGAAAAGGATGTGACAGGTGCAGATCCAATTTCAAAAGACCTCAATTCTGAAATTCAGGAGAAAAATGCTTCATCACAGCGTTCATCCTGTTTGTTTTCGGCTCTCTCTCCCTGTGCTTTTATCTGCAGTTGCTGTGGTTCAAGTGAACAATCTTCTGAGCAGCAAATGAGCGAAGATGGCATGTTTTATTGCAGCTTGTGTGAAGTTGAGGTATGGGAAAACATTTTTTTAATGTACTGAAGTTTAATTCTTCTCTCAAGAATCTGGTGTTTTGTAATCTGTGATTCCGTAGTTGAAAGGAATGGAACTAGGCAGGATCTTCAGATTTTTGCTAGGTGGCAAAGTGTCCAGAAATCATACATGGCAATTTGGGTTTAGCCAAGAACAATTTTAATGGGACACTTGTTTCTTTGATTAGTATATGCATGATAAGATGACTACTTCAATGAGCAACCAGTTTTTTGTATAGCTCATGTAATTCACATTATCATGGCAGGTTTTCAAGTACAGCAAGCACTGTAGAGTGTGTGACAAATGTGTTGACCGTTTTGATCATCACTGCAGGGTAAATAGGATCATTTATATATATATATATATATATTTTATTTATTCAACCTTGACGGTATCCTAATGCCCGTGTTGTATTTTTTATTTTTGCAGTGGCTTAACAATTGTATAGGCAAAAGGAATTACCGACAGTTTTTTACACTAATGGTTTCTGCTCTTCTCTTGGTAAGCATGAGTCTCCATCTTCTGATTTGCTTGTAATCTTTTGATAGTATAACCTCTCATCAGCTGATCAGTGTAACCTGAAGTCCTCTATGAACCCCTTCTTGGCCTAACCCATTGCAGCCTTGGCCAACTGTTGCTAATAGCCTTTGTTGTTTGGAAATCTAATTTGAACAATCATCACCACCTTCAAACTAGGCTTCTTGACAAGGTTTAATGCTTGTGATTTCTCAATTCATATTAGTCCCACAGAAATGTTTCTAAAATTTGCTTGATCTTCAGAATTTTTACTACATGGTATCATATATTTTGTTTTCTCTAGTTGCTTTGTTTTTACTGTTGCACGATTTTGGTGTAACCATTGGTTCCATTATTGGTAAATCAGCTGCTTCCCAATAAAGTATCATTTTCTTTAGCAATTCCTTGCTTTGGCTAATTTCCTCATGTCAACTTGCTACTATCTTTCCCACAAGTGACATGCCAGAACCTGGAGATAAACCAGTGTAAGCCTTTATTTTCAAGTCATTTTCATGTTAACTGATTATTGACAGGTCTATGTGGTTTGTCCACATTGGGCTTGAGATTGCAGCTTATACTACAATGGTCAACTGGGATCCTTGTACTTATCTGCTGTTTTCTGGAGCGGAAGCGTTTCTCTGTGGATATCTCCTCCAAGTTAGGAAGCAGTTTCTCTTTCGTTCCCTTCATTATAGTGGTGGTAAGTGTATTTTCTACTATTGCTGTGTTCTTTGTACTAACTGGCTGGGATGTGAGTGTCATTTTCTACCTTACATATACGATATATTCACAGGCTTGCATTTGGCAGTATACGTCCATTGTTGTTGAATGCTACTCAAGTTCATTATCCTTGGATTAACTAAAAGATTTTGCATTCTTACAGGCGGTATGCACCATCTTGGCAATGCTTGCAACCTTACCGCTTGCTCAGCTCTTCTTTTTTCACATCCTTCTGATGAAAAAGGTACCCTTGCTTATTCCTCTCAGCTTCTTGTTATGTCTGTTTTATGCTCAAGTTAATAAATCTTTATTGTATTTCTTTTAAAAAACTTAATTAAGCAGTTTCAAGGAATGTATTTGAGGCCTTTACATAAGTTTCACTTATTTATGCTCAAGTTAATAATCTTTATTGTATTTCTTTTAGAAAACTTAATTAAGCAGTTTCAAGGAATGTATTTGATGCCTCTACATAAGTTTCCCTCATTTGAGAGTTCTCTTTTGGTGGCTGGGGGTTTGTTTTTTAGGTTTCCTGTATAGAGTACCTTTTCTGCATTTTCTGCTTATCTCCTTCCCCGGCATATTGAAGGCCTTTTTCCTGGTTGATTATTTAACTATGCTCCTGCTTTGCCCTTCTGATAATATTTCTCATGTGATTTAATGATGCAGAAGTGTTGTTGAGCTGATTAGGTCTTTTTTGTAAAATATGTTTCATAGGGAATTAGTACATATGACTACATTATAGCCCTGAGGGAGCAGGAACAAGGTCAACAAGGAGTTGGAGGTCAGCAGAGTCCACAAATGTCAGTTGCCAGCTCGCTTACTGGTTTAAGCAGTGCAAGCTCCTTTTCTACTTTCCACCGGGGGGCATGGTGTACACCCCCACGCTTATTTCTTGAAGACCAGGTGATTGCGACTAATTTACTATTTCTATTTCCCTATGGATATAAATGTGCATGGGATCGGTCCTTGCCTCCTTGGTAATTCTTTGTGATTCACTGAGTTACTGATAATCTTATTTCGTGATTCGGTCGATGCCAACTGCCTATTATTACTGAACTTGCTGATCGTTTCCCTTAAGCAAATCTTTTGTATCTCCATCCTTGACTTTCTAAAACACTGAATGGTTTTCAAGTGAAAAAAAAAAGTGATTCTCAATGGTTAAAGATTGGGTTGGTGTCAGTGTTCTGCCATGTAAAATGTGAATTGGGATATCAACTAGGTAAGCTGCAACAACTACATTCTTGAAGTCTAGAAGTCATTTGAAACATTGTGGGATCTTGATTTCTTATTTGAATTCATAACCATGTTAATCAAAGAGGATCAGAGAAAATTTCCTGGTAACTCGTAATATTAGTGTGGCAATATAATTCTTCTCCAGTTTTAGTGTGAAAACAGAGTTTCTTGAATGAGCTTTTCTTGTTTATTATTCTAAAAAGAGAAGTACATTAAAATTTTTTGAAATGAAATGACTGTTTATTTGACTTGTTTTCTATTCTGTAGTTTGATGTAGTTCCTCCGGAGACTGGATCTGTAAGTTCATTAGGAAAAAAGATGGTGGGAGAAGAACCTATTAAGAAAAAGAATCCAGCGGTGAAGATTAGTCCATGGACACTGGCTCGATTGAATGCAGAGGAGGTTTCAAAAGCTGCCGCAGAGGCAAGAAAGAGGTCCAAAGTCCTTCAACCTGTGGTGAGACGAGAAGCCCCTTTTGGGTTGGAAGCAAACAATAACTTTGGCAGCAGTAGCCGTCGAGTGGTCCCTCGGCTTGACAACAACAGAAGGCGAGCTAGTAAGCGGGTTCGCCTTCCGGCTGACCTACCTATGGATCCACTATCAATTGTTTCAGCTAAAGCTGTGGAAAACAGATTCACCGAGACATCAAGTAATTTAGCCCCTCTTCAGCTTGAAGCACAGAGTGCATTCCAAACAAGCCGAGCAATGTCAAGCTCTGCTGGTATTGCTGCTTCTTCTCCTGAGAGTAGTCTAGACTCTCCAGATATCCACCCATTCCGGGTCTCCTCGTCAGGAGCTGAGGAGTCGAGGCAGCTGACAGATCTCTCAGCTGGTGGTGTGGCTGCTCAGAAGGGATTTCCATTATCAAGGTCTACAAGTGATGGATATGAAGCATCTGGTGGGGAAGATAGTGATCGTGTTCCTTCCAGAATTGTCCAGAGGTCGACAAACTGGAGTAATCTTCTCTTTGGCACTGATCATGATGAGAGGCTTGATGAAAGCATTGTTAAGTTGAAAGCACCATCTTCATCTAGCCATACCATCAATAGAAAGCTTTGACCCATGGACTCTTGATGAAAATAGTTCATTTTAATTAAACTGGTGAAAATTTCATCATTCTTTCATTTGTGGGCTGAAAACCAAATAATCATCCTCAGCTCTGCCTGACTGAATTGGTTATCAGCATTCAGATTGTTATCTAGTCAAAGACATGACAAGGACTATATAAAGAATCTTAGGACTTGGGTTTTATGGAGATATGCTGTTGTTTTCTGCTTCAAGGTCCGGTCCTTGTGTCTTGCATCTTGGACTGACAAAGGAGGCAACTTTACTGATCTGTTGCTTATAATACTGGATTGTTCTCCCTGTGTGGTTTGTTAAAAGTGGATTCTTCAGTGTCTGGATAGCTTCTCTCATGAGCATTTTCAGTTCTCCTCTTGGAGTTCTCGGAAAGAACTGCCTGATAACCCATGTTGCTATTTGTTGTATCCTTCAAGGCGTGTGCTATTTTGCTTCATTTTTGCATTTTTACATGCATGTACTCATCATAGGGTGGATGCAACGATTGACAGAACCGAGGTTTTCTGGTGTTAAGAAAAGTAACGACACCACCTTGTCATTTCTGATATTATGTTTCTTTCTTTATCAGTTAATTAGTTATTAGTGTAAACTCTGCTTTTTTCCTTGTTAAGCGGATCCCAGATGACAGTCTCCCATTTGTATACAAGTTTAAATCCAAAGCTTTGCAGTGGCCAACGACAGAAAACATAAGCATCAACAAACTAAGGAATGACTGCATTCCCAAATCTCACATTCTGCTGCATTATCAACACATCGAACTTTTACACATTGTCTAAGACAACTACAATCATGAAACGGACACCGTTAATCCAAGAATACAGAATTGTTTGACACATAGCGAGCTAGCCAAACTTACTGCCCATCGAGTATTATAAAAAACAGAAACAAGACGAGGTACCTTTTCATTGTCAAAAGGCAAGCGCACATACTCCCTTGCAAATTCTTCAGCAATCTCCGGGCCAAGTTCTCGGCGTACAGCCATGCAATACGTATACAACACAGTATTCGCGGTAGCAAATTAGAGAAACAACATTGCAAGCACAGTTGAAGTCAACACGATCTGCAACTCAAATCCCCAATTCTTCCACCTATATTGTGAAAAGCATTAGCTGTTTCCCAGTTGCTCCAAATAAACAACCCAGCCAAAAATGAATAATATAGAAATACATAGACAAATCCACAAATTTATATCACCTGATGAGATATGCATTTCTCTTCTATGGCTTAATCCCCCAGTGCGATTCCAACACAAAAATCACTGACGCCAGAGACCAGTTCACTTTGTAAATAAACCAAAACCAACACCAAAAGAATCGAAAAAAGTATAGCCAAACCCTGAAAATAAGGGGAAGAGTACTCAAAAGTGATCAAAACCAGCAAATTTAACCAACTTAACTCCCAAGAACAAGAAACCCGCGAAAAAGGAAAGAATCGCAGATACAATTATTTGAAAAACGAGCGTGGTAGCGAGGAGAGGCAAGAATGAGCAAAGAATCGAATTCAGAGAAGATATAAGCTTGAGGGGTCTGCATAGAATCCGTAGTAAATGCTGTACTTGATGGAACCAACCCCACAGAATGATGAAAAGATAGCAAAGATAGTGTAAAAGATTGAAAGTAGAAAACTTGCTTCTTCAATCTGAGGAGTGTGATTATACAAAGCATGGCTAAGCAGAGTCTTGGCTTCGTGTTTGTAGGACTGAAGAATGAATTGTTGAAGAGTAGGGTAGACGACGATGGAGAAAGATGGAGGGAGAAGAAAGATGCCTGACAGTACCAAGAAGTGACGGAACGGAAGTGTGCTTTTATTATACGTTTGGATTCGGACATAATTATGCAGAGGTTTAGCCGCGGCGTCGACATATTGGCTGATGATTTGGTCAGAGAAGAAACACTGTCTAAACAAGAAGTAGAGGGATGAGAAAATGGAAAATGGAAATCAGTTTTCTGTTAGTTCTGTTAACTGTAAATACAACTGTGTTTGTAGAATAAAAGGTAGGAGAGTCCTGCTTCCAGATGAGAGGATGAGAATCAATAAAAGTTTTCTTGAAAAATTTCTCTCAGTTTTTTTTCTATGTTCTTTATCTTTTCTCTTGTTTTTCTTGTTCTTGTGATAGAAAGATAATAGGAGATTGATCTTGCAAGTTTTGTTGGCAAAGAAAGATTGCAGGTTTTTGTTCTGAATTCAAGAAGAAAGATTGCTTTATGTAATTTTGTGTTTGTGTGATGTGGTATCAAAGCCATTGGAGATAAGCAGATCAAGATATCAGATATGTGGTATCAACAAAATTTTCAATTGAGAAATTCATTAATAATGGGGATTTCAAGATATACAGAAACTGAAAATGAGAGTCCTGTTGGTTTATGAAAGATTAGACTCAGCATTATAGGGAGAAGTGTCAAGATTAAAGAGAAGAAACTTTCATAATATGAACTACATGAAATGCAAAAAAAGGTAAAGATAGCCTTGATTTTGTCTCTATCAGATAAAATTTTAAGAAAGGTTTTAAAGGAGACAATAGTAAAAGGATTAAGATAGAAATTAGAAGAAAAGTATATAGTAAAATTCATCGCAAAAAGGCCCTATCTTAAAAAAAAATATATGTATTTTATCTTGATAAGAGAGATTCAATAGAAAATCATTTAAATAGGTTTAATAAATTGATGTTTGATCTAAAACTCATGAATGTGAAGGTTGAAGATGAAGATCAGACTCTTATGATTCTGTTCTTATTGCCTCCTTCGTACGAACACTTTGTACATACTCTTTTATACGGCAAAAACACTCTATCAATGAAAGATATGAAGAGTACGTTAAGTTTAAAAAAATTGAATAAGAAAATTCAAAATAGGGATACAACTTCTGTAGAAGGTTTGAATGTTAGGGGAAGATTAACAAAAAAAGAAAATAAAGGTAGGAAAGATTTCGGATCAAGATTAAAGGAAAAATATTTAAAGTGTTTCTATTGTCAGTTGTTACAAAGATGAGCATTTTAAAAAAGACTACCCAGAAAGAAAGAAGTCAAGCTCAGGAAGATTGTGTGAAAACAAACTAGAAGCTGCTACAACATCAGAAGTAAACTATCAAGATGCTTTCTTATTGTTTGTTGCACATGATAATCTGTCTCAGGAGTAAATCTTAGATTTTAGATGCACCTATCATATGCGTCCAAGTAACCATTTGTTTTCATCTTTAATACTATAAGTTCAAGGAAAAGATTTTTTAAGAACAATATGACTTTTGATGTGAAGGGGATAGGAACCATTATGATGAAAATGAATAATGACACACTCGTGGAGTTACAAAATGTTATATTAGTCTCTGGTTTGAAAAGGAATTTGGTCCCTTTGGGTATGCTAAACTCATTAAGTTGTATAACTATCATATGTGTCTGAGGAGTAGATCTTAGATTTTAGATGCACCTATCATATATGTCCAAGTAAGCATTTGTTTTCATCTTTAATACTAGAAGATCAAGGAAAAGATTTTTTTAAGAAAAATATGACTTTTGATGTCAAGGGGATAAGAACTATTAAGATGAAAATGAATAATAGCACACTCATGGAGTTATAAAATGTCAGATTAGTTCCTAGTTTGAAAAGGAATTTGGTCCCTTTGAGTATGTTAAAGTTATTGAGTTATGTATTTAAAGGAGAAAATGGGAACTTGAAGGTGTGTAGAGGCTCATTGGTGGTAACGAATTCTGAAAGAAAGAATGGGTTTTATGTTCTTCAAAGGAGTGTTGTTACAGGTCGTATTAATGCATTTGATTCTACAGAAAAGAAAGTTGGAAAGCTAATGCTTTGGCACTAAAGTTTAAGTCATTTAGGAGTTAAGGAGTGAAGGTTCTATGGTCTATTTTATGCATAATTTGTAAGTTTTCATCAAGAAACCCTAGGCTAATTAATTGAAAAACAAAGGTTTTCAAGAAGATTAACCTTAGGGCTTTTATTGGTCTTGTTGCAAGGATGATTATTTGATAAAGATTAAGCTTAAAACCATAAGCTCTCTCCAATTTACACCATCCTCTTTCTCCTCGTCCTCTTGGCCAAAATTATGGTGAGAGAAAAATGAAAAATCTTATTTTCTTTGCCAAAATAATTCAAAAATAAAAATATTTATAATTTTTATTTTATTTTCCATTTATTTTATTCCATATTTATCTAATAAATATAATAAATAAATGAAAATAATTTGATACATCAAACTCATCATATGTGTGTGCAATCATGCAAAGTGGACCAATTTAATTAAAACACAAAATCCAAATATTATCAAATAATATAATGACATGTGTCTTAATTATGGTCATAAATAAAAATAAATTTTTATTCACTTATTTAACACTTAAATAAATGATATAATAGTCAAATTAATTAACAAATTAATTAATATAATGGATTAAATAAAATCCATAATTTTTGAGCAATTACCATAATGCCCTTTATCACTTTTACACATAAAGGTAAAATGATTTTTTTAATCTAAATTAAACACTTTAATTTAGATTTTATCATTTTATATTAAAATTATATTTTAATATATTTGATAATCAAAAT
>JAVXUL010087871.1:0-23707 GCA_035590515.1 Trichilia minutiflora | reverse complement strand
GTGTTTGATATTGCTTGAGAATTGTATAGTTCATTTGTTCTTTCTTGGTTACTTGTCTCGGTGGTTGAGGTGGAAAGTGTTCTGCAAATTCTGGAGTTGTTACTTCTGAGTTTGCTGGATTAACACGTCAAATCTCATATTTTCAACAGATTCAGAGTGCCCAGAGCAATAATAATGTCACTGTGAGCCCCGTGCTCATATCCTAAGGGCATAACGATCATTTTATATTTTTACTGTTCGTGCATTTGCATTCATCTTATACCCCGTGTGCGTGTGAGCGTGTTTTCGTGACTTGAATTGGGAATTTGATTGGTTAAGATAGAGTTTTGGGGTCGTAAATGTAGGGACCTCAACGTAATTAAAAGTGTGTTTTATTTTGAGTGGGACTTCAATGATATTTTTCAAATTTGGGGAGTATTAAAGTGAGATTTCAAATTTTGGCGGGTTCGATCGACTGAATGGGTGATTCGTTCGACCAAAGTTTTGAGGGCTCTCTGAAAAATTCTGGCTTTAGATTCGTTCGAACGAATAAGAGGATTCGTTCGATCGAATTGAGCTTCGTTCGACCGAATGGATAATTCGTTCGATCGAAGTGTGGATTCGTTCGATCGAACATCGTTTTGTTCGATCGATAATTTGCAAGCTCTCTGACTCTTGTAGATGCTAAGGGATTCGTTCGAACGAACTGCTATTCGTTTGACCGAAGGGGGCGGTTCAGTCATTCGTTCGATCGAATCGATGTAAAATGACGAATTTGCCCATTTTTAGAAGCTTAAGGGCAAAATGATAATTTCACCCTTTTTCTATAAATAGGGGTTCAGGGGTCAAAATTTCAGCTTTTCTTCCTCTTCTCCTCCCTTCTCCTTTTTCTCACGTTCTTCTTGTTTCTCCCTCTCTAAATTTTATCGGTTTTTCCAAAATCTCAATTTCTCTTCGCAGACGAGCTACATTCCACGTTTCTAACATGTTGGGAGTATCAATTTGACAGTAAGAGCACAAATGCGCGAAAGAGGAGCTAGGATTTCAATTTTGAATTTAGGGCTTTCCGAGTTAGAGGCCAAATTGGAGAAAATCGACCACACACAAGGTTCGAAGCATCATTTCTAGCTTGTCTGCGTGTTCAATTAATAACTTTATGCATTTTGATTTGTATGGGTTTCACTGTTCATCTGAGTGAATTTTCATAGATTTTGTGCATACATCTTAGTTTTAACGCGTAATGTGGGTTGTAGAAGAGTCATAGAAGTCGTAGGAAGTTAAAAATATAATTTCGAAGAATTTGGGTTAATATGAACAGTAATTCCGATTACTGTTCTGACAAGGACATGGGGCCCATTAATCAAAATCGCGTATATGTATCGTAATGAGTTGGTTTAACCATAATGTGGGTCAATGTCAATGTTAATTGAGTAATTTGACGTATAATGGGGATTTTAGATAATGCCGCGTAATGATCCGAATATTTGAAACCCAAATTAGCATGCATCGCACACATAAGAACTTTTATATATTGGGACAAGTATTAATAGTAATGTTATATGTATTGTTAGGCGACGGTTCTAGATCAAGACATTCGCGTGAATCGTCGAAGAACGAGGGAAACTAGGGAGTGTATACCCTCCCTACACTGTGAGTGAACACTCTTTTACATTATTTCTTTGTTTAAATGTGGTTTTCTCTATAAATAAAAGAATAAGCAGATATTTATAAATGTTTTTCCTTTTATTGTTTGAATGCCCAAATTGTATATTAATATGTGTCATATTGGATTTTTGGTAGATTTGATGATGATTTGATATCCCATGTATACTTTACATATAATTTTATGGCCAGTGGGCCAGATTTGATATTTATTGTGATATTATGTGGCCAGTGGGCTTGATTCTGTTTTATGATGATGATATGGCCATTGGGCCAATATTTTGTGATACATGCATTGGTGATACCGGTCTTGTGTGCCGGTTTACTGTAGCTACAGGGTGGCAGCCTGGGGAGGAGTTCAGTGGAGGTGGACCCCCAGGTGAGTATATAGTGGTAGTCTAGGGTTGACCTGGGAGAGAGGTCACCTAGGTGAGTGGAGGCTGCATAGGTGGACCGTTATGAGATTATGATTGTGTCGTGATGTTGTGATGAGGTTTAGATTCGTCCACCTATGAGTCTCGTTGAGTTAGTCACAGATGTCATCCAGTGACGGCTCGAGGCAAATGTCAGTGTTGGGCACCTTTTTCTGATAAAACTGCATATTTTATAACTATTGTAATTTAAATCTATTTTCATAAAATAGCATATTTTCCTGCATACAAAATCCACTGAAGGTCTCGGAACGCCCACGGCCAGGGTAGTCGCCGGGAAAGAAGCCAACCCAATAATTTTATAATATGGTTTTGGACACTTTATTCAATTATATACATGTTTACATTATATAGTTTTTAAATTTTATCTTTCCTCGTTCACTCACTGAGTATACTCCCGTATACTCACCCCCTTCACCTCTCAGTTTCAGGTAACCGTCAAGACAAGCTTAGGTGGTGGTGATCGCTCCCAAAGGTGAAGGCTCAGGTATAACTACTTCGACTCACTCAGAAAGCTCATAGTCCACTGGAGTCATTTTTAGTTTCTTTTATTTGTGGGATTTGAAAATTTATAAATGAACTTGTAATAAATGTTTGCATTTCATTTTGAGTTGGGATTAATTCCCACATATTGTATTTGAGCACGTACTTATATTTATTTATGTGTTTACATATACATTTGAAGTGCTTGAGGTTTGGTTTTATTAAAGTGAAGTTTGGGTGCTAGGCTGGTTTGACATTGGAAGTGCTTTGCAAACAAATTTTTATGAGTACCTTACAGGCCTACAGGTTGTATTCTGTGTGATTGAGTACGTCTTGGAGGTCTGTGGCCGTTGTCAAAGGTGGGACCCATAGGTTGGGGTGTGATAATATTGGTCTTAATGAGGGATATTTTTGTAATTATCCTTAAGGACTAGAATGAAAATTTTTGAATTTAAAAAATTTTTCCACAGTAATAATTTGTTATTATTTAAAAAAATTCATGAGCTACAACTCTCACAAATGACTAATTTAATCATAAATGGCTAATTTAATTAGTATTTTTTATTATCAAAATTTTAATTATTGAATTAAGTTTTTGATCAGGAATTGTTCTGGTCGAACAAAAAATGAGAATTACTTCGAATTAATTAGTTTAATTAATATATAATTAATAAAATTCTAGCAGAAGTAATTAAATCTATTAATCGATATTGTATCGATTAAAAGGCCTCTATAAACAAATCAAATTATTAATTTTTTAAATTAATTTGGTAATGGGTTAACATTTAAAATTGATATATTGATATTTATACCATTATGAACAATTATCGAATAATATACATAATGATGTATATTAAAAGAGACCTGAATAAACTCTCTATAAAATATTAGGCTTAAACCTTCCAATGCAGCTAGTAGATTATAGATTTTCCTGATGAAGTAATCTAATAACTATCAGATGAGGGCCCTTACAGGGAATCGTAATCTAGTTGACCTGTTTCTTTATAAAGTGTATTAAGCTTTCAGTAACTGTTATGATTGCATCTCTATTTGTGAAAATGCATTGGGTCTAGCCTAACTAAGTTAAAGCAGCAATAACTGTTAGGTGAGGTGTTTGAGATCTAAAGATTGATTGATCATATCTTATGAAGGGTTATAAATAAAAAAGTGTTTTTAACTTATTGGGTTTATCATACTAATGACTATCAGGTAAGGTTCGGTGAGTTTAATAAGAATTTAATCACCTATAAAAAGTAGAATATGATTATAATTATGCCTATCGAAGGGAGTATAGGATTTAATTTAAGTAGTGGAAGCACTATTTGATTTAAAGTCCAAAACTAAATAGTTTGATAGTTACACAAATACATATATTAATGTATTTAACTGTCTTACAAATTATACAAACGAATATTTGATCCAATGATATAAGTGAATGTTTAACCCTCTTTTGAAATTTTAACACTTATAAACTAATTACACTTGACTTTAAGGTATGGTAGAAGAATTTTAAAATTGTTTTAGATTCTAAAAAATTAGGTAACATTCTTCGAGGACTGATACTCGTGACTATTTCTAAAAAATCTTCACCTAAAGAAAGATAGAACTTTTAAAAATAGAGTAATCCAATCTCAAAATAAGATAATATATGTTAGTGCCTATGAGTGATGACTTATCGGTCCAATTTAAGGATATGCTAAATGCCTATAAAATTTATTTCTCTTGAGTGAAATTGTTCGGTGAGAGCTCAAAGGCCAGAAGATTGAGTTGTCAATAAACTTATCTCGTATGAGGCTTAATCAAGGAATGCTTTTAGAATCTCGTTTTTTGAAGATCATAAACCCTATAGGACAATTAGATGCCTTAGGGTTTAGCATGGATCATGTCTTCAAGACTGATTTGATATTTTAGTCTTACCCTACTAGATTGAGAGGTTCCTAACTACGTATTGTTTGACTACACAAGAGCATAACCTTCTTGAATTATTAAAAAAATAGTTTCTTTTCACAAAAGAAGAACTTTGAAAGGGTAGCATCATAGATAAGTGTCATTAAGTAGCTTAGTCATTGGTAGAGGAATTGCCCTTTTTACTTAAAAGTCTTAGTACAATAAAAATGCAAGGTACTTTTCATGTCATGTTAATAAACATGAATTAATTGTTAATTCAGATTTTAAATTATGAATAATAGATTCAGATACCATTTCATATATTTGTATGTCGCTACAGGACCTTCAAAGTAAGAAGTTACTCGAGAAAGGCGCAATAACATTAATGATGACCAATGAAGCAATAGTTGCTACCATATATTCAAGAACTTGCAAACTAGTTTCGTATATAAGCTACACTTTTATACTACATAAAGTAGTGTATTATGATATAACCAATAAAATATTTTATTTGTCAATCAAATGTGTAAAGTAGTTATATGTTTAATTTGATAGATGTAAATGTTATATTTATTTGAAAAATAAATTGATTAGTAATGGCATGGGTATAATGTGAAATCGGTCCCTTAGTTTATGAGCATTATAATAAATTCCTCGTGAGATTCTTTGTATGATGTTATGTTTAGATCATGCATTAGAGGGTAAGATAACTTGATTTTATTTTTGAGAAGGTGTGTGGTATAGAATTTAAATTTATGAGAAAGAATTAGATTTTTAACCCCAAAATTAGAAAGAGCTTTTTGTTGAAATATTATAGGTTATGTGATGATATTCCAGTCGAAAGTTATGGTTATTTGAAGTTACTGTCCCAAAATAGAGAGAACAGAGGAAGTATTGATACATGGAGTGTTGAAGTATCGATTTTTGGCTCTGGAGGTGAGAAGTATTGATACTTACTGTATTGAAGTATTGATACTTGACACTGGAGAACAGGAAGTATTGATACTTTTACTGAAAAATATCGATACTTTGTGAACAGTGATGAATAGTAACATCAAAGTATCGATACTTTAAGAAGACAAGTATCAATACTTTGCAATTATGATGAATAATAAAGAATGAAGTATCGATACTTGGGGTATTTTTGAGCCTAAAACCTATCCTCAACTGAAAGTATCGATATATGGATTGTTTATGTATCAATACATGGACGAACTGGAATATGAATGGCCCTTTTTTATGAGGAAGTATCGACATATAGAGGAGTATGTATTGATACATGATGATGTGTCACGCGTCTAGGCATATATCATAGAGGCATTTTGTCATCTTAGAGCCCTATTATATACAGAAACCAGGGCTTATCTTCTCTATTTTCTTTCCTTCATCCCGTCTCTGTAACTTCTCTTTCTCTTTCTGTTTGAAATCATTCCCTCAACCAAACTTCATCATTTCACTTGTCATGACCTCAAAATTAACACCAGAGCTCAGAAATATAATTTAATCAGAGTTTTACTCGATGATTCAAGAGGAATCAAGAGAGAATATTCGTAGGTGAACAGTAGCCTAAAAAGAGAATCAAGCAAAGAGAGACTTATAACACTTCTACCAGCTTAGGTAAGTTCATCCCTAAGCTTATTTCTTTATTTTAAGTTTTCTTTGTACACAATCGAGAGAAAAGGTATTTAGGTTACTGTTGCTGGAACCTAGAATTTGGGGGTAATCTAATTTATCAATTTGATTGATAAATTGGGAGGTTTGAGCATAAAATGGTGTTGATAGAGATGAGAATGATTCAAAACGGAGTAAGATTGTGAACGAGTAGTTTGTTGGCAGTGAGAGAGGGAGAGAGAGAGAGAGAGAGAGAGAGAGAGAGAGAGCATAATCATGCATTGCATCATGCATATATATTGTGATAGATCATTAAATCTATGGTTATGTGTGTATCTAGGTGCGACAGCCGAGGTTAGAAAGTCGTCATCATGAGGAGGATATCCAGTGGGTGGTTTTCCATCTCAGAGCTGTGAGTGGATACACCTCTTTACCTTTGCCTCATTTGATGGTATTTGTGATTTATTATATAATTTATGCTTGAGATGATAGCAATGAGTTATTGTATGTGTATATAGATACATAATTGAAATGAGGAGGCGTTGGAGATATGTTGTGTGGTAGTCGGGTTGACCCTTTGTTTGTGATGGAGATAGGATTGTTATGAATCATTGGTTGCCATAAATGTAAGGTCAGAGGCCTATTATACTTGTGCTTTTGTTGATAATGTGATGTCATACAATTGAGGCCAGAGGCCAATAGCAAATGATGCTTTTAAATGATATTTTGTGAATGTGGCATAATTGGGTTTGCATAATGGCCGGGTGCCATGGTTGTTATTTGACCTTATGTGCCATTATGTTTTATTCTATTATTTTGGCCTTGCGAGCCATTAATGATGATTTTGGTCTTGTGTGTCGTTATTCTCGATTTGCATAATGATCGAGGTGCCATGAGTAATGTTTTGGCCTTGCGTCCTATAGTGTTGTTTTATTATTTGGTCTTATGAGCTATAGACGATAGTTTTGGTCTTGTGTGCCACTGATATATAAGAGTTGTGTGCCATATTAGTGATTTTATATGGGTGAGGATTAGCAATACAGCTTAGGGGAGAATGGGTGAAATCCAATAGTCCCAAGGTGAGGATTGGCCATATAGCTCATAGTGGAGTGAGTGGAATCTAATAAACCCAAAAATATGGATTGACCAATAGTTCAAGATTGAATAGGTGGAATCTAACATATGCAGGTTATAGCATGCTACCATATATGTATATTCATGAGCACACATCCATAACAAGGGTTGTGGATCAACCATACAACTCAGAGAGAGTAGATAGAATCCTATAGACCGAGGGGTTATATGTATATTTGATTTATATTGACTTCCACAGTCATGTGAATTATGCCACATCACATTTGATTTAATTTTAATGATTTCGAGAGATTTATGAATTAGTGTATAAATTCATTTGCTTTATTGATTTATTGTCTACTCATTGAGTATTTTCCCAAATACTCACCTCTCATTCTCCCATTTCAGGTTAGTATAGTTGGGTGCAGTATTGTATAGCTGAAGCGAGATTTTAGCTCAATTTTTAGGTAATTGACTTAGGTTTATGTATTGTGGTCAACTGAACAAAATAAATATTGTATTACTTTGATTTTCTGTATTTTGTCTTAGCCAAGGATCTGTTGTAATAGCTATTTTGAACAATGTTTATAATGTGATATATTGCATGGAATGCAAATGTTGAAATTATATATATAATTTAATTGTATTTGAAATTATCTCATACTTCTTTATATTTGAAATTGGATTTCGAAAATAGGTACTAATACCTTACGTATCCTAAGATTGCATTTTAATTGATAGAATATATTTTTGGGATTCGTGACGGTTGCCACATGCCCGACTAGGGTTGGGGTGTGACATATAAATTATTTATATGTTCTTGAAGTATATGAATTAACATGACAAATACTATTGATAAGAGAAGATCTAGAAATAAGATCGATTCAAAACTATTATGGCATCTTAAATTATGTCATATTGGAGTAAATGATTAAATAGATGGGTAAAGATGGACTCAATAATCCACTAGGTTTCGAATCTTACCTAACTTATGAATCCCATCTTAAAAAAATGATCAAATTACCCTTTGTAAGACAAGAGAAAAGAGCCATTAAAGTTTTTGAATTGATTCACACAGATTTGTGTGGTCCATTTAAAAAAATGGTCAAAGGTAATTTTTCTTACTATATAACCTTTATTAGGGATTATTCACGATATGGTTATATGTACTTAATGAAGTATTAAAATGCTATGATCAGATCATGGTAAGGAATACTTGAATATTGAATTTTTAGATTATCAAAAGATCAATGGCATTATATCTCAGCTGATTCTTCCTAGTACACCTAAGTTTTATAATGTATTACAAAAGAAGGAATCGTACTTTATAAGATATGATACGATCAATGATGAAGTTTTATGTATTTACTAATATATCTTTAAGAATATGCCCTCTATACCGCAATTAACAATTTGGACAAGGCTTTATCTAGAATAGTTTTCAAAATTCTATATAAGATATGGTATGAGAAACTACTTGAAATCTAAAAAAAGGTCGAGTTATAAGATTCTAAAGATAGTTTAGGATATTTGTTCTACTTTCAGTTTGATCAAAAGGTTTTGATTAGTAGACTCTCATAAGTCCTTAAGAATCAGTTCATAAAAAAAAGTGGTATAAGTAAAAAACTCAAGCTTTTAGAAAGTCTAAAGAACTTAATAAAGACCAACCTCAAATGGATGAGATTGTTAAAGTAGATGAACTGGTTTATAATGATGAATTTGTTTGTTCTGAATCTCAATATTTTATAAACAAAACTCTTCGTCGATATTCTAAGATATCATATTCTCCTTAAAGGTACTTTTTTTCTTTTTAATAATGACTTTGAATCATTTATGATAGGATAAAGTATACAATGGGAGGATCCTAAAAATTACAAAGAAATGATATTGGATATCAATTATAAAAAAAGGTTTGAGGCCATCAAATCTAAAATAGACTCTATGAATGCTAATTAAGTGTAATCATTTGTTGATCTACTGAAAGGAATTATTTTTATTAGTTATAAATGAGTTTGCAAAAGAAATATTAGTATATATAGAAAAGTAAAGACTTTTAAAGCTAGACTAGTAGTAAAAAATTATACTCAAAGATAAAGCCTTGACTAAGAGAAAACTTTTTCACAAGTTGCTATACTAAAGTCCATCAGATATTACTTGCTCTTACGCTTTTTATGATTATAAGATATGGTAAATAGCTATACAGACACCTTTGCTCGATAATCTCGATAATTTTATTGAGAAGACTATATATATGAAGCAATCTGTAAGGTATACTTCAATAAATAGTCATAACATACTTTTAGAAATTGGAACATATGATTTGATAATATAATCAAATTATTTGGCTTTATTAAGAATATTGATGAACTATATGTCTATAAAAGGAAAGTTAACAATGCCATAATATTCTTTGTATTATATGTGAATGACATATTACTAATAGGAAATGATGTGGACATATTAACTGAGATGAAATTGTGGTTGTCTAATATGTTATATATTAAGGATTTTGGAAAAGTGACTTATATTTTAGGTATTCATCTTTATAGAGATAGAGAGAAACAAATAGTAGGTTTTTTCTTGAAAAATGTACATAGAAAAGATAATGAAGAGTTCAGTATAGAAGACTTTAAAAGGAGTTCTTACCTTGTAATCATAGAATTCATCTCTCTTAGAAAATGGAATCTAAGATTGAAGTTGACCAAGAGTGTATGTAGAGAGTTCCTCATGCTTCAGCCATACGGAGTCTTCTATATGCCATGCTATGTACAATATCTAATATATCTAATACCATAAGTGTTATGAGCAGTTATTATGCAAATCCTGAATAACCACTATTTGGGAAAAAATATAGGACCGACATGTGAAAACCCCATCAACAAGGCAGCGGTAAGTGGCCACCTTAGGGGGCCCGCATCTCAGGAATGTCACCGCCTCATAAATTTTTCGCCTCAGGTATTCCATTGCCCTAGGAATATCATCGTCTCAGGCATACTACATCCCATGAATTCCATCACCCCAGGAACTTTACCGTCTTAGGTCTTAGGGTGATAAGGATTTCTTTTGAGGATTTTTTTTCTCTTAGTCATCAATAATGTACCTCAGTCAAGGTGTCCAATGCCTGGAAGCTCCAGGTAATCTCTGCCCTAGAAACCAAGTCAGCCTCCCCTGAGAAGTGAGCCAGTCAGTGCTAATTTAAGCAACTGCTCTAGTCAGGGATTCTTTCTAGGTACCTCTTGTGAACGATCCCTGACCAATATACCTATGGACACGTGCCCCCCTAAGAAAATGGAAATGAGTACTGATAATAGGCTTACTATCAAGGTAACCACATACCATAAATGCACCTGTTGCACCTGTCCCATCCTCTGACCATCTTCAGGTGATGGGACAGTGTCAGGCCTGCCATCTTCAGATATGTTAATAGTATTAATGAAATGCAGCTGCACTCTATCCCATAACAAACATCCCATCATTCCCATTCTCCGATGCCTAGTCACCATCAAGGGGGCACTTCAACAAAGAAGGGGGATTTTTTTGGGACTTTTGGAGAGGTCTTTTGACACTTTCAGACACTCTTTGGTATTCTAAATTTTTGGACTTATAGATATTTGGCCACAAACACTCTTCTTTCCTTCAAAAACATTTGGGTAACTTTTATGTTAGTTCCTCCATTTGCCATTTTTCAGTTTCTTCCTTCCTTACTCATCGAAAACAATACTTCCTTCCTTTATTATTTTTTTTGACTTAGGCATCGGAGTTTCTCCTCCGAGAACCCCACCCTATGTCACTCCAAAGGTATTATCATTTTGCAAGCTTAAGAGGTGAAGCTTCGTCAGAAATATCCATATTTTTAGCCATCCTTCGGTGGAAAAGTCATCATCCGGTAACAGCCTCATCGCACTCACACCTTATCAGCTGAGTTATTTCATGTTGACCGTGAGGAGGGTCCATAGACAATTCTCATACCAATAGTTGGCGCTGTCTGTGGGAAGGAACAAAAAGCCATTAAAGCACCATTTTGGTGAAGGAAAGGAGAAGACGAACTATTTTCTGTAATTTTTTTTAACTTAGAAAAAGAAGACTTTGAGATGGCCGAAAGAAGACAAGAAGATGAAGGTTCTAGCTCCAGCAAAAGCACTGCTAGTGGAGGAGGAAGAACTCCCCTGACCAAGGAGGGGCCCTGGTCAGGAGATAAACACACTGACAAATTCTTAGCCAGCAGAGTTGAAGCACTGGAGAGAGAACTCTTGGAGGTTAAAAGGCAGATGGTCAAGGAACCCACCTCCATAGGAGAAGGGAGAATACCAATTACCCCTGAGGAGCAGATTAGTCAGGCTCTCCGAAGCGGCATTGCTAAGAGGCTTTGGGGATCTAGGGAGCTGTATAGCTGTGCGCCTGAGCAGAGATTGACAGCCGAGTAGAAAGGAAAAGCCAAAGTAGTAGAAAGGTTGAAGAAGCCTCGTGCGCCTCAAGAGATCAACACCCTTTTCAAAATTTATGAAGGGTGTGGATATCGAAGATATATAATGGATGAAAATTATCGGGGGGTAAATCAGTTAGGAGTGGAGCACAGTTTGGCCTCCATTGACATGAGAGTCTATCTCAATAAAAAGTATGCTCGGGAAAAGGAAGTAGCAGCAATCGCCAGTAGAAGGGAAATAGAAGAATGTATAAAGAAGATGCTGTGCAAAATAAGGGCGTACAACGTCCCTACTCAGGGAAGGAACCTGGGAATTGAAGGGGCCCCCACTTCTAGGTTCAAGTCCCCCCTCTCAGAGGAAATCTTATCTTTACTGCTCCCTAAGAAATTCAAGATGCCCCAGCTACCCCCCGACTCAGGAAAAACTGACTCATCCCTGCATGTTGACATATTCAGAGAGATGATGCTAATTCAGGGCTTGACTGAGCTACAAATGTGCCAACCTTTTCTCCTAACTCTAGAAAGACTAACAAGACATTGGTATAAGAATTTACCACGGGTTAGCATCACTAACTTCAACCAACTGATGGCACTTTTTGAAAATGAATTCAAAGGACCAGTGGCCCCCGATTGAAACTTGAGCACTCTACTATCAATACGTCAGGGAGCTGGGGAAATATTGAAAAGCTTCGTGCGAAGGTATCACGAAGAAGTAACAGAAGGGTTGAAAAAGGGCTTATGATTGGAAAGGGCTTGGTATGCTATTCATTGGTGTACAGTAGATACATATGAAGTCGCCTGAATGGAACTACTTAATAAGATCGAGATCGAGGAGGAAATGCTCCTAAGATTGAAGGAAAAATCTCGAGCAACCCTAGCCAAGAAGGAACATCCTTAGGAAATATGGCAGAAGGGAAAAGGAGCTCGTCATGGGAATCCCAGGTATGACAAAGGAGATCGGGGTCAGGGAAAATTTTTATCCCGACACCCCAGGGACGAAAGGCTATCAAAGCAGCTCCCGGACAGAAATTCTCCCAAGAGGGTGGAACAGGTGGCTGCCCAAAGATATACTCCATTGAAAGTACCTTTGTTGAAAATATATGACTACGCAAAGAGCCGAGGGCTCTTGGCGCCGCACCCCTAAGCCATAAAAATAAAGGTGCCCAAAAAGATCAAAGGCCGCTTCTGTGAGTTCTACAAAGAAGGTAGCCACACTACTGATCAGTATGAGGATTTACAGAATCAGATTGAGGTACTAGTCAAAAATAGTTATCTCAATAATTACATTGATTCTCAACACATCCTCCTAGGATTTGGACTACATCAGCGGAATGAAGACTAACTTGAGCTGGAACCTGGTGTTATGGTCATCTCTGGGGGCCTTACCCTGACAGGATTATCAAATAATTTTCAAAAGAATTATGCTCATTACTCATTGCCCAATCACTCCTTAGATGTTCATGTGATGAATGTGTGAGCAGACAAGAGGCCAAGGATTACCACCATCCCCATCATGTTCACTGATGAAGATGAAGTAGGGGTCCACTACCCTTATAATGATGTGTTGGTAATGGCGATGGGGGTTGCCTTTAAACAAGTCAACAAAATTTTAATTGATACAGGTAGTTCAGCAAACATAATTTCCAAAGATACGTTGGACTCTCTTGGGCATAAAAGACCTGGAGTTAATTACCCTCAATTTTACTTTATACGGATTCGAAGATTCATACATCACTCCCCTGGGATCAATACAGCTGCCAATCACCATAAGAAAAAAACCTTATCAAAAGACGGCTATAGTGTGTTTCCAAGTGGTTGACTTAAAGATCCTGTACTCTGTCATTTTAAGAAGGGCCTTCCTTAGGAACACTATGGCAGTTGAGAGTATTCACTACTTGAAGTTGAAGTTCAAAACTGGGGAAAGGATTGGCATCATAAGGGGTAATCAAAGAGAAGCGAGGTCGTGTTTTAACACCTCCTCAAGGTAGGCTTACTGCATCCGCAAGAGGCCTTTGGAAGCTTCCCCTAACCAGACTATAAATCCCACCACCAGTGAAAGAACAAAGTCAGGAGAACTACCCGAGGCATCTATCAGTGTTCAGTATAGGGAGAATGGGGAATCGCCAGTCCCCAGACTAGAATCAAAAGAGATCCTGACTAGCATAGGGCTGGATGAACATACCTTGAGAAGGTCATCAAGATTGGTACCTAGCTGAACCTGAGCAAAGGCAAAACTTGATAGAGACCCGGAGGCAAAATATAGATGTGTTCACCTGGAGTCACACAGACCTGCTAGGTATTGACAAAGGGGTTATAACCCACCAGCTAGCAGTTGCCCCTTCACATAAGCCTATCAGGCAAAAGAGGATGGTTTCAATATAGAAAGACAAAAAACCATCAGAAAAGAAGTAGACAAGCTGCTCAAAGCGAGTTTCATAAAGAAAGCCAAATACTCGGATTGGTTAGCGAATATTGTTTTGGTTAAGAAAGCCAATTGGAGCCGGAGGATGTGTGTTGATTTCACAAACATAAATAAAGCATGCCCGAAAGACAGCTTGCCCTGCCCTGAATTGATCAATTAGTTGACTCCATGGTAGGGCATGAACTGCTAAGCTTCATGGATGCCTTCTCAGGGTACAACTAGATACCATTACATCTCTCAGACCAGGAGAAAATGACCTTCATCACGGACCAAGGATTGTACTGCTACAAGGTCATGCCTTTTGATTTAAAAAATGCAGGGGCCACCTTTCAAAGATTGGTAAATAAAATCTTCAAGCCACTAATGGGACAATCCATGGAAGTTTATATGGATGATATGATCTCAAAGTCCACTAAAGTCACAGACCACTCCTCTCACCTGGAGCAAACTTTCTCACTTCTCAAAGAGTATCGACTAAAGTTAAACACTAAGAAGTTTGCCTTTAGGGGTCAGGTTAGAAAATTTTTTAGGCTTCATGGTCAGTGAAAGAGGTATTGAAGCCAACCCCCGGAAGATATAGGCCGTTATAAACTTAAAAAATCGTAACATATTGAAGGAGCTACAAAGTTTAACATAAAGGTTGGTAGTATTAAGTCACTTCATTTCTCGGTTCACTGACAAATGCTATCCTTTTTTCAAGGCTATAAGGAAGGGCAAAGGTATGGCGTGGGATGAGGAATGAGAAAAATCTTTCAAATAGCTTAAAATTATTTGGCTTCCGTCCCACAGCTAGTTAGTCCTTCGCCAAAGAAAATGCTCTACATCTATCTTGTTGTCAGTGAATATGCAATCAGCTCAATCTTAGTGAAGGAGGATTCCCAAAGAGTTTAGAGGCTTATATACTACACCAGCAAGGCCCTAGTAGATGCTGAGAAGCGGTACTCAGCGTTTGAGAAGTTGTCTCTGGCATTTGTGGTTGCGGCTAAGAAATTATAGTCCTACTTCCAAGCCCATCCCATAGTGGTGTTACCCAGCCAACCACTTAGACAGATTCTTCACCGACCAAACTAATCAGGGAGGCTGGTCAAATAGGTAGTAAAGCTCAGTGAATTCGACATCGAATTCTAACCTCCTAAGGCTATTAAAGGACAAGCCCTTGCAGATTTTGTAGCTGAGTAGACTATAGCTGAAACGCTGGCCATCTCCCAACCTTTCAGTCAACCTGAGGATATGGATTACTCTGACCCCAAAAAATTATTGACTTGACATCTGTGGATCGATGAGTCAGCCAGCCAGAGTGGGGGAGGCATAGACGTCATACTGATTGGGCTAAAGAAAGAAGAGGTCAAGTATGCTTTAAGGTTTCTTTTTTCTATAATTAACAATAAAGCAGAATATGAGGCTTTGTTGGTAGGATTAGAAACAACGTAAGAAGTTGAAGTTCGCTCACTCACCACTAATAGTGATTAACAATTTTTGGTGAATCACTTAAACGAAATGTATCAAGATCGAGAAGAAAGCATGAAAGCTTACCTTTCAGAAGCACGACGCTTGATTAGCCAATTTGAGAAGGTGGAGATGCGAAAAATTCCCTGATCTAAGAACCTCTTAGCTGATGCTCTATCAAAGCTCACCTTATTCCTCATAGAGAATATTTCCAGGGTAATTCTTGTAAAAATTTTGGGACGAAAGAGTACCTCTCCACCTGAGAGCAATAGTATCTTGGCGGTTCAAGAGGAGTCAGCTACAGGGATAGACCCAATCTTTAAGTACATCAACGAAGGTATTCCGCCACCTGACCGGAATGAAGCTCTCAGGGTTAGAAGGAAGGCTATTAGGTTCACTATAATAGGAGGCATCATGTACAAGCGAGGAGTCAACACCCCTTATTTAAGATGCTTGGATCTATAAGAAGTAGAAAGAGTGTTGGATGAGATGCACTAGGGAGCTTGTGAAAATCACAGTGAAAGTAAGAATCTGGTATACCGAGTGCTCAGGTAAGGATATTATTAGCCAACTATAAGTAAGGATGTCCATAAACTGGTACAATAATCCCATACCTGTCAAGTATATACTGACATTCCTCGACAACCCTAGAAAATCTAACCACACTATTAAGCCCTTGGCCATTTGCACAGTGGAGGTTGGATTTAATAGGGCTATTCCTCACTGCTAGAGCCCAAGCAAAGTATGCTATTGTGGTTATTGACTACTTCACTAAGTGGGTAGAAGTAGAACCTTTGTACAAAATCACTGTGAAGAACACCATTGCTTTCATCCGAAAGAATATCCTCTACTGACATGGCATCCCCAGCATCTTGATTGCAGACAATGAGAAGCAATTTGATAATAGGGGATTGGAAGAATTTTTCCAGGATTTGAATATTGATCGAAGGCTAGCATCCTCGACTCACCTAAAAGCCAATAGCCAGGTCGAGGCGGTCAACAAGACTATCCAAAAACTGCTCAAAAAGAGGCTAGGTAAAAGAAAGGGGGACTGGACAGATGAACTTCCTGAGGTTTTATAGGCCTACCGGACTACTACAAAGGTTACCATAGGAGAGACCCCATACTTTCTAACCTACGAATTCGAAGTAGTGATTTCAGTCGAAATGGATATTCTGACTTTTCGCACTTCCTACTTTGATGAAGAAAAAAATTAGCAAGTCATGCGTCTTAGACTTAACCTGGAGAAAAGGCAAGGGATCGCGCCTTGATTAGGACAGCGGCCCACTAACAAAAGGTTTCTAGGTCATATAACCAAAGGGTTTGACCTTGCTCCTTCGGAAAAGGTGACCTTGTCCTAAGAAGGATCAACCTCAATACCCAAGTAGCCTTAGAAGGATCCCTAGGCACTAATTAAAAAGGATCCTACCAAGTAGTCAGGACAGTCAGGCCAGGAACATACAAGCTGGCCTGAACTGATGGTAGTGTCCTAAGTAAAATGTGGCATGCAAAAATATTAAAGAGGTATTATCCTTGAGAAAACTCTTCCTTATGATGGTTAGTTTGTAAATTTAGAACACTCTATGTATTATTTCATTATTTGAATAAAATAAAGTGATTTGAGAGTTCTATTTAGCATTTTCCTGAGTTTACTTTCTATTTTAAAATCTAAGGTTAAGGTTGGCTATAAACCCTAAAATCCCTTAACACTTAGTAGTTTCTAAAATCCTATCTGTCCTAGATGTCATAAGCCTTTAAGCCTGTCTCAGGCATCATTTGCATCTAAGACCTGATTCATATTAAGACATACCTGACGAGGTCAGGTAAATCTAAGGTTAAGGTTGGCTATAAGTCCTAAAATCCCTTAACAGTTAGTAATTTTTAAATTCTTATCCATCCTAGGTACCGTAGCCTTTAAGCCCATTTCAGGCATCCTTTGCGTCTAAGACCTGATTTGTATTAAGAGTGGTAAACCTTGGTCGGGTCAGATAAATCTAAGGTTAAGGTTGGTTATAAGCCCTAAAATCCCTTAACTCTTAGTAATTTCTAAAATCCTATTCATCCTAGGTACCGTAAGCCCTTAAGCCCGTCTCAGGCATCCTTTACGTCTAAGACCTGATTTGTGTTATGGTGTGGAAAACCCTGGCTAGGTTAGATAAATCTAAGGTTAAGGTTGGCTATAAGCCCTAAAATCCTTTAACACTTAGTAATTTCTAAAATCTTATCCGTCCCAGATGCAGTAAGCCCTTAAGCACGTCTCAGGCATCCTTTTCGTCTAAGACCTGATTCATATTAAGGTATAGTAAACCCTAACTGGGTTAAGTAAATCTAAGGTTAAGGTTGGTTATAAGCCCTAAAATCCTTTAATACTTACTAATTTCTAAAATCCTATCCGTCCCAGGTATCGTAAACCTTTAAGCCCATCTTAGGCATCCCTTGCGTCTAAGACCTGATTCGTGTTAAGGCGTGATAAACCCTGATCAGGTCAGGTAAATTCAAGGTTAAGGTTGGCTATAAGCCTTAAAATCCCTTAACACTTAGCAGTTTAAAATATTGATTCATCCCAGGTACCGTAAGTTCTTGGCCGCATCAGGTTTCCTTAGTGAATAAGACCTGGTCGAGTAAGGCATGATAAACCCTGGTCGAATTTGGCTCAGTCTTAAATATCTTCAAAGGCCCTAATTGAAGTCAGTCTGCTCTCGAAGCCTCGAAGAAAGACTGGTGTAAAAACTCCTTTAAGAGGATGCCTGATCCTAAGGGTTTCCTAACCATTCACGTGCTAAGGTTAAGTGAATTCATTCAATTGATTCATTTTGCAAGCCAAAAATGGAAATTCATTTGAAAATGAATAAAATAGTTCAAAGAATAGGAAACTTGCAAAGTATAGAAAACAAATGTATATCTTTTATTAATTAGAAGATAGTGTACATGTGCTCGTTCTACATACAAAAAGAATCATAACGAGGTCAGAAGTTTACAAAAATTTTACACAAAAACTGTTAAAGTCTTATGAACTTATATTGGAGAGTCCCTCTTTATCATTCAGACAACTCCACCACCTGGTCTTCGACTCGGGGTGCGTTAGGGACATCTCTATTTGTTTTCTTTGAGGCGGGAACGTCTTCTTTGGCCAGGTGATCTAGGTTCTGCTCAGTGATCCCTACCCAGAAGGAGGAGGCATTTTTCTGGAGAGGTTATGTTTTAGTTGCCCCAGTTGTTTCCTCCCTAGTCAAGTTGTCAGGCTGCTCTTTATTCCCGGGCCCTTCTTCTTCTTCTTCACCGACTAGATCAACTTCCTGACCAGGAGTCTCAGGAAGCTCACCTTGGGTCCCAGAACTCCCTAGGACATCTCGCCACAGCTGATTAAATAGCCACCTCAGATCCAGGCTAGGGTATTCCTAGAGAAAGAGCCAGCTAGTCAGATCTACTCCCTTGTTTACACCTTCATCATATCGAGTCTCTAACAGAGCTGGAACCCCCTCAAACTCCTTTGTTTTCTCCTCCAAGGATTTTTGTGCTTTCTTGAACTCAGCTTCTAGGGTCCGAAGATCCTCTGTTAAAAAATTTATTTTACCCTCGGACTCCACGAGCTCCTCTATAACCAGGGAATAATTGTTCGACAGCGTGTGGTGCTATTTTCTCAATGTGTCGAGCTGGTCAATAATGGTCCTCTTGGCCTGAGCAAATTTGGCATTATCAGCCTCCAGAGTTTGGACTCGGGACTTCACAACTGATTACTTTTCCTACCAGGTCTTCTCCTCCTCAGTCTACTGGGACTTTTCCCAAAGCAGTTGAGACTTTTCCCCTTTTAGGGCAGAGATCCGTGTGGACAACTTCTTCTTCTCTTTTTCAGTGCTCTATTGGGTAGTGGCTATTAGCTCCTCTGCCTTCTTCTCCAATTTCTTGACTGTGTCGAAGGCTTGCTTCTTGATGGCCAGGGCATTTTGATAGTCGTCAATAAAGAGATCCAACATGTATGTGCCCTGCCCCAAAAAAGAAGTGCTAATATTTTTCAAGAGTAAGAGTAAAATTGTCTAAGTATTTTGACAAGAATGAGCAAAGGAAGGAAATAAACTCACCTGGTGACAGAATACACTGAACCGATTGAGGGTTTCCTCCGGGCTCATACTGGTCATGCCTTCCCAGGGGCCTCCTTCTGATTTTCTTTTGTAGCCCCTTTTGTTCTGGGGTATTCGATTGTGGGTCAGTAAATTTAATGCCCTTTGACCACCCCTTTTGAGAGTAACCCCTTCAAGACATCGACTGCCTTCTACTTTCTATCAGCCACAGTTTCCCCCGTCCTAGTCGCTGCACAAACATAAAGAATACGATCAAAGAAAGGGTCAACCCAAGTTTGAATTTGGAAGTGATTCTAGATATTTTACCTTTATTCAAGTGAGTCTTTGCTTTCGTCAACTCACTCTTAGATTCAGCCTTCGATAACAAGCCAAATCTCACCTGGGAGTCTGGGCTCAGGAGACCTCTGACATTCATCGAGGTCAGAGACTCTATATTACTGGCCACACCTGTCAAAATTTGTGGTTGCTCCGGATCAATGTCTACACGAGAAGAGGTTAGTGAAAATAATTTGGAGATAAACTTTCTTGAATATAATATGTTGTACCTAGTTCCTGGAGGAAGTGAGAATGGTGCCCTGGGGGGACTCGACCCAGTCTCTGCTGAACACAAACCAACGATCCTTCCAATCTTTGTTATAGGAAGGAGTCCCCTTGATCTTTGATTGGTACCCAGGGTGGATTTGCAGATAATACCACCCCGAGTATTAACTGGAGTTTTTATTGAGGGCATAAAAATACAGCACCTCATCCGAGGTGGGGGCAGGAGATCCCACCTCAGTCTTCAGCACGAAAAAACCCCACAAGACCCTCTAGCTGTTCAGGGTCAATTGATAGGGGGGTTAAGAAGGCCTCGAACATCCTGGCAAAATAACGCTAGAAGGGAAACCTGACCCTTAACAGCAGGTGCTCCTTGTTGAAGGCCACTTCTCCTAGGCCTAGAGCACTTAAAATTTCTTTAGTCTTGAGAACCTTAAGCCTCATATTCTCAGGAATACCATAGATTTGGCAGTAGGTCTGTATATCCACCTCAATAATGGTGGAGGGGGACCAGTCTGACTCATTTGGTCCTCTGGCCTGGGCTTGCCTTGAGACATTTCTCTCGTCCTCCCCTCTCTTCTGGGTGAGGGTAGCAGCATGTGTAAATTCAATCCAACGAGCAGTTCCCTTTGAGTCTCCTTTGTGGGCCATCTTCTATCAAACTTTACAAATACCTGGAACAAAAAGCACAAAAACAAACCAAGATCAGGAAAAGCACAAAAAAAAGGAAGGTAGAAATGAAAACAGAAAGCTCTGAAAGTAAATAAAGGAAGGAAAGATTTAGATGTGTGAAAACGACAGGTGAAAGGGAGGGTATTTATAATAGAAGAGGGTTAATCTTTATCGTTGTTCTAAACGACCAGGGTATAGCCACGTGTTTCAGTCCATAAATGCTCTTCACTGCCCCAAGAATGGTCATATCTTCCCAATAGAGTTTCGAAATGTGACGTGCTCTCAGCATAGTATTTAAAATCTTCCCAGAACACAAGGCGTCACCAGCTCAGAGAGAGTTGTTGATAGCTATTGATAGGTGCGTGACGTGATTTTTGATGGGTTGCAGTTAATTAAGACGGAGCGAAAGCTTAAGGGGAACACGTCATCACGAGGTTAACAATTCTGTTAGAAGAAAGGGGAAGGATCCCAATGACCAAGTAATGTCCACACCACACCAGTCGCCTCAGTGATTGACTATCCCACCAACAAAATCCGGATCACCTAAGCCAGCAATCTCTCTTAGAACGGATCATGTCAGCCATGATTTTCTTGTGCGAGCTTTATAAATCTCACAGCAAAAACTAGGGGACTGGATGTTTGGAAAAAAATACAGGACCAACACGTGAAAACCCTGTCAGCAGGGCACGCGATAAGTGGACACCCTAGGGGACCCATGACTCAGAAATGTCACCGGCCCACCACTTCAGAAATCCTTCACCTCAGGTATTCCATCGTCCCAGGAATATCATCGTCTTAGGCATCCTACATCCCAAAAATTCCATCGCCCCAAGAACTTTATCGTCGTAGGTCCCAGGGTGATAGGGATTTCTTCGCAGGTTTGTTTTTTTTATTAGTCATCAACAATGTGCCTCAGTCCAGGTATCTAACGCCTGGAGGCTCCAGGCAATCTCCGCCCTAAGAACCAAGTCAGCCTCCTCTAAGAAGCAAGCCAGTCAGTGCCAATTTAATTAACTGCTCCAATCAGGGATTCCTTTCATGTCTAGCCTGTGAATGATCCTTGACCAGGGTACCTATGGACACATGCCTCCTATCTAAAAAAATGGGAATAAGTACTGACAGTAGGCCTACTATCGAGGTAGCGGCCCACTATAAACACACATATCCCATTCTCTGACCATCTTTAGGTGATGGGACGGTGTCAAGCTTGTCACTTCAGCTATGTCAACAATATTAATGAAATACAACTGCATTATGTCCCATGACAGACATCCTATCATTCCCATTCTTCGATGCCTAGTCACCATCAGGGAGGCACTATATAAAGTGGAATCTTCAACAAAGAAGGGGGACTTTTTTTGGACTTTTGGGAGGTCTTTTGACACTTTTAGACACTCTTTAGCATTCTGAATTTTTGAACTTATAGAGATTTGACCACAAACACTCTTCTCTCCTTCAAAAACATTTGGGTAACTTCTGTGTTAATTCCTCCATTTGTCATTTTTCTGTTTCTTCCTTCATTACTCGTCAGAACAAAACTTCCTTCCTTCACTATTTTTTTTGACTTAGGCATTAGAGTTTTTCCGTCGGAAACCCCACCCGACATCACTCTGAAGGTGTTATCATTTTGCAAGCTTAGGAGGTGAAGCTTCGCTAGAAATATCCACATTTTCAGCCATCCTCTGGTGAAAAAGTCACCGTCTGTAACAATCTCATTGCACTCACACCTCACCAGTTGAGTCATTCCACGTTAGTTGTGAGTTATTCCATGGATAATTCTCGCACCAATAACAATATTGGACTATTGTCAAAATAATCCTAAAGTATTTGAGAAAGACTAAGGATTTAATTTTGACATATGAAAGGGGTAAATTGAGATTAGAGTGTTACATTAATTCTAACTATTAATCAGATGTGGATGATAGAAAGTCTAAATCCACGCACTATAAAAATTGAATATATAACTACTTCTAAAGTTACAAAGACGCTATCTGATTCTATAAGTTCGTAAGTAAACTCAGAGTGATTTCATCCATTAATAATCTAGTAACTTTATACTGAGATTATAATAGACTAAGATTATAAAACCCAAGTCTTACTAAAAGTTTATATATATATTTAGTATAAGTATCACTTAATGAAGGTATTTATATTAGATAAACACTTGATTGTGTGAGAGACTCTATCAACGGATAACGTGATAAACCCACTTACTAAACCAATGACAAAATAACAACTGAGTCATTATTTAAAAAAGATGGGTATAAGATACTATAATGATCAACTCTAGTGCAAGTGGGAGTTTATTGGGGATATGCCTTAGACCTAATCATGTCACACAGGTCAGGGATATTCTTTATAGTATGTTAGTGTATGCCTTAGAAACCATTCGTGTTATTCATTTCAGGGTTAGGGATTTTATATAAACTTTTTTTTATTAATGAAAGAATTGCTCTTTATTCACATATATTAGTTGTTTCCTTTATATTGGCATACTCATATATAAAGAATGTATGTGAATTATCCAGATATTTTCATTTAATTATTAAATGAAATTATCATATTATTCCTTACGTACGTGATATAGATTGAGCAACTATATCACATAGTAAGCATACTAGTTGCCAGCTAATGATATCATATAATGATATATATGTTAGGAAATCGGAATCATACAAACAGCGAAAAAATAAAATTTTTTCGATTTTCTCATAGGATCCATGCGATAAACCTATTGCATTTAATGTTGTGAATCTGAATACTCATACCTTTGTGCGATTTGATGATGAAGAACCATAAAACGCAAACGAACTCTGTGTCTCTATGGTATCCACACAACCGGGATGACTGAAGATGAGTGCTAGCTCTTGTTCGGTTGATTCTTTGTTTTGTTCCTATTGCGTTTTTCTCCCTCTTACAAAAATGAGAAGAATGAAAACCTAGGCAATCACATACCCTATAACGCAAATAAAGCTCCTTTTATATTGCGTTTTAGGGTTAG
>JAVXUL010087862.1:0-23714 GCA_035590515.1 Trichilia minutiflora | reverse complement strand
GGAGGATCAAAATAACATACCACTAATCCATTAATGCTAATCTCCTAGCCTTAGCTTAAGAATTTAGAAAGACATGAAGATGAGAGAATGGAATTTTTCTATATTAAATACTTCTCATATAGGTGAAACTCATTAAAGACTTGATGATTCTTCACTTTTATCCGTACTTCACCAAAATTCAAGTCATTCTTGTACAACCTTTTTATCTCCTCAAATCCAATGATTTCTCCCCTCAAAATCATCAACAAGGTTACCCTTCGACTCAACTTATCTAACACTTTGTTTTCTCTTTTGACTTTACGGACTAACTTGAAAGAAATTTTTGCAAGAACATTAACCATCGGGTATGCATATCACTACTAATCCTTTTTTTGCTAATGAGAAATTTTCAAAACTTACTAATTGAAATATAAAATAAACTCTTTACCAATAAAGCAATGTTTCTAATGTCTCAATATTTATACAATTGCATAAAACTCTTTATCATAGGTCGATCACTGTTATCGAGTATCACTAATCTTTTCACTAAAATAAGTAATGGGTTACTTCTCTTAGGATAATGCTGCTTCACTACTAACCTCGTATACATCACATTCTACCTCGAATAGCTTCTCAAAGCTTAACAAAATAAGCAAAAGCACTGTGCAAAGCTTTTTCTTAATCAAGACAAAACTACTCTTGGTTTGGACACTTCAATGAAATCTTCTTTTATTTAAACACTCATGATTGGTGCTATGATATTGGTAAAATTTTATCTTACTCACGTTCTTTGATGTCGATCACTCATGGATTGTTCAGACCTTTTTCTCATTAACTTAAATTCCCTGAGAGCTAACCACATACCCTAAAAATAATAGTCGATTCACTATAAAGCTATTTTTTTAAAGTTTAAAAATAACTTATTTTCCTTCAATACCATTGACACCTCATACAAATACTTTAAATATTTATCGGTGGTCTTGTTATAGGTGAGGATGCCATTGAAATATACTACTATAAACTTTCCAATCAATAACTTAAGCACTTAATTCATAAGTTGTATAAAGGTAGTTAGTGCATTACTCAATCCAAATGACATGATTAATTATTCGTACAACCTATCTCTAATCTTGAAAGTAGTCTTTCACTCACCCCCGGGTCTAATATGAATTTGATAATACTTGCTTCAAAGATCAATCTTTGAAAATAAGATGGTTTCATTCAATTTTTCTAACATATTATCTAACTTTAGGATTAAAAACTTGTACTCAATAGTGATCTTGTTGATGGCTCGGCTATCCACACACATATATTAACTCCCATCCTTATTTGGTGTCAATAATGTCGGTACGATTCATGGACTCATGCTTTTTTGAATAAGTTCTTTCTCCAATTATTCCTCCTCTTCTCTTTCAGGATCTCACTCTTCTTAGGACTCATGCAGTAATGAGGTAAATTTGATAAACCTGCCTTTGATACGAAATTTATATGGTGTTGGATGTCTAGGATTAGTGGTAATCTATTTGAAAAGTCTTTCGATGTGATCTTTTCATACTTAGTCAATAAAAGTTTGACCAAATTAAAACTTCTACCTCCCTCTCTTCTGACGAACCCTTCATAATCATCGAATGAATCTTTTTGATCTCTTTAAGCTTTTATCAAAATTTTTTTTGATATAGTAATTGTCAAAAAGTTTTAGCCTCTACCTCGGGAACCTTAGGGTTTATCTTCTTAACTAATGGTAATAGTGTGTACCTAACACCCTCGCATTACAATTGATACATGTTGTCCTTACCCAAGTGTTTAGCATTAATGTCAAATTACCATAATCTTTAAAGCAATACATGACAAGCATCCATATCAATAATGACACAATATACCTTAACTCGATACTTGCTTATCAAAAATAACACTTTACAACTTTTTATCACTTTAATATATCCATCAAACTTAATCCATCCAATTGTGTATAGGTTCAAATATTTCTCCATTTATAAATTCAATTTTCAAACTATCTCTTTTTTGATGATGTTCACTTGGCTCCTACTATTAAAGATGACATTAAATACTTAGGCTTGAACCTTGTATTCGTCTAGAATAATCTATGCTATTAAGTCATCTTTTCTTATTTTTGTTGGAGTTATATTTTAGAATCAATCGTGTCATATTGTTTGAGACTATCACCACATTGTATATATGATATGAATATTAATTATAAATTAGTTTAAAATTAATAAATGGTATTTATTATATCATTTTGCATTCGATCAATTATGATATTAATTGATAATTTGATTATGAATGCAAACTGAGATCCTGTGATGTATTATGTGTCAAGACTCTATCTACAATGTATTATGGATATGAGTACAGAGTCTATGATTTGAATACATCCAAATAAGTTCTTGATTGAAGTAATGTTATTAGGGATGATGACATTGTGTGACTAACATGTTTTGTTGCTGCCAATGATTAGTATTCGATACTAATAGTTGGGTGACGAGTCTCATATCATAAGGGTATAAACATAGGTAGTGCGTTTGTGAACGTAGTACTGAATGTGACCAATTATGACAAGTCACATGGGTGAATATCCATAGTCAATGATAAGTCGCATAGTTGTACTAGTGTACCACTAGTTCTTTGACTTGAGATATCACGGCTGCTCTCTACACTAAGGTACATCGTTCACTTGTGTATATCATATCGGGCTAGCCACGTTTGATGAAAGAAGCTTGATGACAATATGTTCCTTTTGTATGAGGACAGGTGATGCTCAAGATGGAATCTGCTGGCTTAGATGTTTGAGCTTGAGGTCCTAGGCAGGGATGTCATACACGAGGATTAAATCTTTGGTCAAAGTACACTTATTTGAAAATATTTTTTCGGATAAGTGAATCCCGTATATGATTTAATTTTCTGATCCTATGATTGAGTTAGGGGTTTGACTATACCATGACTCGCACTCAATCGGGAGTCAACAGCAGAGGGACTTTGCTACATGCATGTACGATTTTGAAGACTGATTTGGAATCTTTATGCATCATATCTGGGGGTCATGATATTTTGCTAGAGGTCACTCATGATCATTGATAACTTCGATTACAAAGTGTTGTGTCAAAGTGTTGTAAAATATTCGTATACTTATTCATGTCTAGTTTACGGTGAACCCAAGGGATCACACACAAGCCAATTGATGTTTACAATAGTTATAAATGTTTCATTTGACGAAACTAAAATATTGTCTGATAATTGATCAGATGATATAAATTCTTTAAAGTAAGGACTAAATTTCTCGAAATGACGCGTTAGTACCCGTACGTTCGAGAAAGGTTTCAATGATTTCAATATATCATAAATATGATTTATTAATATTTGAAAACTTAGAAAATATATTTACATATCAAAGATTTAATAAATAAAGTTGTTTATTTATTATAAATTAAATAATTATTATTTAATTAAAATAAATCATTGAATGACAAATGACATAAAATGATTTTACCAAATGTCAAATTTTCTTTAAGTATTTATTAACCAATATATGATTTAGACTAATCCTTTAATTTGATTAAAGAATTAATTAAATGAAAAATGTTAAATGATATGTAAATATAAATATACATGTAAATATAAATATACATATAAATATATATTTGATCTATGATATCACACAAACATTTTTCTCTTTTTCTTTATATATATATAATTTATTAATACTTGATATTATCCATTAATACTGATTAATAGAAAAGAAAATGAATTTTTCAAAAACTAGCCAATGATTTGTAAACATGTGTAAAGCATTTTATAACACTTGTCTTTGTTTTATTTATTAAAAATTCAACCAATTATATTGCTTGCGAGTGCTTTATACGTGGGATCCAAAAATTTGTATTGGATTGGAATTGGCTTTCTTCTTCTTTCTTGGGTTAGGTTACGGTGAAAGATGGGAAGCCATGAAACCAAGATTATTTCATTTTGTTCTTCATTTAATAACCAAAAAAAAGAGAGAGGAAATAGAAGATAGAAATTGAAAATTAGTTTTCTTGAGTTTTTACTCTTCCATACAAGTGTGTATATTGGTTTTCTAAGTGTAAAAAACCATGAGATGGCTTATGGAAGCCATGGAAGCTTTCTAGGCTTTTAAATGTTTCATTGAAACCATTGTGAGCAAATTAGTGTGTGCATACTTTGGAGGCCACTGAAAAAGCTCATTGTTACATTCCAAGCAAAGCCCTAAAGGTAAATTTGTTGCCTAAATGTTTAAATTGTTTAAACTCATAAAAAAAATAAATCAAAAGAATGCATAATTAGCACCATTAGTGATCCTAGGATACTAGACTAACTCTAAGTAACTTTCAACCGTGTCGTAGGACAAACCAGCACCAGCTCTAGCGATAGAAACTGACCTACTAGAGAGGACAACACCTCTATCTCAATCGTCCAGAGTGTCTGTTCCACTAGCTCTACCAGATCTGACCTTAAACTTCAAGATAGAGCAGTTACTGGACAGTTTTACCTCTCTTTAGTCCACAGTGATGACAGTTGTGTACAAGTTGGACACATGCATAAACGAAGCTTTCCAGATGATATACCAGCATGACAAGATGGTTGATCAGTAGAGATGGGAGACGATTGTTAATTATGCAGACTTGCTAATCAAGTTGGATAATATTGAGGGTCAGTTGAGTCACCCAGGACCTTCCACAGGACCTTGACCTCCGCCGCCACCGCATTATCATCTCTCTGCTCTGCGCCCTCCTTCTATTGGCTATCAACCTCCCTATAGGGAAGGAGCATCCTCTCAGCCCGCTCCCGTTGACTTTTCCTTTGACGAGGATCTTGAAGACATTGATCTCGAGCTTACAGACCTAGTTCATCAGACTGGCCATCGTTATCATTGATTATTTTTTTTTGGCTACTTTAATGGATGATTACTTTTTTTTGGATGATTAATTCTTTTATGGATGCTTATTTTTATATTTTCTGTTTTTTGTCTATGAGATGATATTTTTTGGATGATGATTTTATCTATTTTTGGATGATTATTATTTTCTGGATGTTCACCCTTTTACATGTTTTCTTGGATGATATTTCTCATTGTTTTGGATTATTATCTCATTCATTTCTTAACAGATATTTTTTTACTGTTCAAGATGCTTATTTTTTATTGCTTTGCTTGCTTTCATAAATGATTTCTTTCCTTATATTTTTGATGATTAGCTTGAATACTTTCCCTCTTTGATTGCTGACAAAAAGGGGGAGACTTAGATGAAGAGGGAGAAAATTGCTTTTAATATATGCAAAAGTCAATTTTGTTTTGTTACCATAAAAAAGGAGAAGATTGTAAACTATATTATATTTTGATGATGAGAGACTGTAGAATATATTATATTTCTAATGATGTAATTGAGTTTAAATAATATTGACATTTGAATAATGATAAACAAAATTAATAGATTAAGAATCTTTGTAAACATGAGTTGAAATTCATTATTCTTGAATTAATAATTTTTGTTATAATTATCTTAGTTAAAATTTGTCCTTAACTTATCTGATATTGGCCATATAACACTTACAAACCTTTTGTGTCGAGAAAGAACTTAAATTGCAGGAAATTTTAACTAAAGTATCGATACATAGAACAACACGTATCGATACATGACTTTTCAGGAACTGAAGTATCGTTACATAAGGGAAATGTATCGATAGTAGGATGAAGGAAATGTATCGATACTAGGATGAAGCAAATGTATGATACTATTTACATATTGACATCTTAAAGTAAAGTATTGATATATGTAGACAAAGTATCGATATATAATTGAAAGGAATAGCACATATCGATACTATTGTGCGAAGAAAGTCGAGACAGTGCGAAAACTGAAAAAGTATCGATACATAAAAATAAAAGTATCAATACATGCACTGTACAAAGAAAGAAGTATCAATACTCTAAAGGGCAAGTATCGATACATAGATGGAATCAAAATTCTTTGCGTAGAGAAGTATTGATACATGAACACTGAAATATCGATACATGCACTGTTTGTACATTGCAACACTAGCTTAGAGCATTAAATACCGTCATTAATGATGGATTCAAAGAGCCGTTGGAATGAACTAATGCAAATATAAATGCAATCTATTTTGCACAGATAATGAGGTGGTTGAAAAAGTTATTTAGAGCACAGCATTAAAAAATATTCCTCTGCATATGCATTTTAATTCTCTTTGTCTTTCACCTGTAATAATTCTAGTGAGAGAAAATATTGAGCTTATTGCACACATAATCTGTTGAGAGTTTTATTTCATTATTCTCTGATTTTATCAGATATAACCTTGGATTTTTCTTCACCCATTATAAGAAAAAATTGTATTAGGTTGCACTTCACTTGATTTAAAGAAGTTATAATTATTGGTTGCCCTTCACCATTTAAGAAGAAGTTGTATCTGAGTTTCTTTTGACCCGTGAAAACAAAAATTTAGTGATCCTCGATATGATCGAATTCTATCGAGAAAAGTGAATATAGACTTATAATTGAAGCACTATAAAATTGTCTGTGTAACTTTTACTTTCTCTCTCCTCATTTACATTTGTATTTAACCCACATTGTTTATTGTGACTATTACATTCACAATAACTATATATGTTAATATTTATTAAAATTACTATATTATTTAATTATTATATGATTACAAGAACACTTGTCGAACAAATTTTTGTTAGTTTACTTAAATAACTATATATATTAATATCTTCATATTATTTTATTTATAATTAAATACAATTGATCATTACATATTATGTTTTGATAATTTTATATGTAATTGATATCAATCAATAATCAATATAACCATTTACTATAATACTAGATTAAATATTTAAATTCTGTCTATAAAATATAAATTATAATTAAAAAATATAATTAATTATTATAATTATATATTTGTTAATAATTCAAATTTTAATTATTTATAGTTGTAACTTATAAGCTGTAAATATATTGTTGACAATTTTTATTTGAATTTTTAAATTTTAATTTAATAAATAAATTTATAATTTATTAACTATATTATTATTTTAAAGTTATTCAATTTTATATATTATTATTTTGAATCTAATAATTCATTTATTATTTTTATAATTTTAGTTGATTTAAATTAACTTTTAGACTTATAATTTTAAAACATAAAATTATT
The DNA here is from genome assembly GCA_035590515.1 of Trichilia minutiflora. Lineage (NCBI taxonomy): Eukaryota > Viridiplantae > Streptophyta > Magnoliopsida > Sapindales > Meliaceae > Trichilia > Trichilia minutiflora. Next base: position 16,529 of record JAVXUL010087862.1, on the reverse strand, counting down.
AAAAATATTAATTTTATTAATAATAATTTTAATGGCCCGCAAACTTGCACTAGCATAGGCTCAACATGGCTAGTGGGCTAATCTAAGTATAAGTCCGACATATCCTATGGGTTAGCCCAACCACGAACTGAACGCGACACTACAGACCATGCTTTATAGTCAGTGTCGAACCTCTTCTCGTTCTTCTTCTGTTTTTTCTTTTTTTAAAATTCAGATCAACCTAACCCAATACCATTACTGATCTTGCTTGGATCGGTTTGACATAATAACCCACATAGACTTTATTTTTATAGGCCGACCGGAAATTAAATTTATTTCTGCACAAAATTAATACAACCAAGACGCTATTGAAAGTAGCCCTACTCCCAACCCACCACCCAATAACAGAGTAGACAGTAGAGACAAAGAGATTGAATAATTAATTATTAGTAATAATGATTTTAATTGACGAAGACCAGGAATTTATGAGAAGCGACCGGGGTGGTTGTGTTGCTGACATTACCAAACTTGCAGCCAAAAATCTCTCCTGCTTTTAAATTTGTCACCACACCTCGATATGTCTAGTTGCCTTGTAATCATTAATTTTAAATTTGTCATGTCTGATTTTTATCACTCAGAATTAATAATATTAGGAAGATTAAAAATATAAATTTTTTATTTAAATTAATAAAATAATTAATGGACTATAATTATATTATTATTATATAATTTATTTTTATTTTAAAAAATATAAATATTTAATAATATTATTATTTTTATTATTTTTTAGATAACTTAAAAATATATAAATTTTATTTTTATGAACGAATTTTTTTTTATTAATTTTTAAGATAATTTTAATTAAACACACTATCATTTAAATATTTTATTTAAATTATAATTAATTAAATAAAATTAAATATAAAATATACATTCAAACTATATATTTTAAATTTAATCTCTCATCATTAAATTATATTCATAAATATTTATTATTTTTATTATATTAGTACGAATTATTTAGTTTGTATAATAGTTTTTGTACCTAATGCTATTATGATTTTACATAATATAATATAACAGTTAATAAAAATATAAATTTAATATAATTAATAAAAATAAATTATTTAAATTATGTAATAATTAATATTATTTTATTATATTATTTATATATATATTTATTTATACAAAAAAATTCTATATATAATATTTTTATAATATTAATACCCGTTAAGTCAAAGATTTGCTAAAATTTTAAATCAATGGATGATAATTATGTGATTTAAAAATCTCTCCTCAAATAACTGATTTATTATTTTTCTTAAAAAATTAGCAAGGTTGTATATATTCCTTTAATTTACACATAATACTGCACATAGTGTATATAGATAGATAAGATAGATAGACTGACATATATATATATATAGAGAGAGAGAGAGAGAGAGAGAGAGAATAGTTTCTTAAAATTATACTATTTTTTACACTTTTAATCAATACTTAGATTCACTTACTTTTAATAGATAAAAATTAAGTGCATTAATTATAATACATTAATTTTGTATTAATTATATATATAAAATTAAATTTCAACTGTTAAAAGAGTTTAGATCTTTCTATCTATATTGAATTTTGTTGATAGATACTAACGCATTTGTTAAGATTTTAATATTTATTATTTATAATAATTTTTATATTTAATATAATAATTATGATAAATTTAAATAATTAAAAAATATAAGTTATTAAATATATTAGTATATAATTGAAATAGTATAATAATAAATGTTGAACAATTACATTTGGCGCTTTTGTGAGGTTATACGTATACTCGTTAGAAGTCTCAATTATTTGCCTTTCACCTTAATTTGCACGAAATTTTGAAGTAAAACACACGTTATCCAGCACATCAATTAATGTATCGAATCTTTTGTATCATTTTATGAGGCTTTATTAGTTACATTATTAGTTAGATCCATTGAAAATGTATCGAAAATTTTCAATGAATTCCTCAAAATTTAAAATACTAAGTTATTTAATAAAAATAGATATCATCGCATAATTGCCTTAAAAATAGTTAGAAATGCAATAATATTATACAATTATATCATTTCCTTGCTGTTCTTTTATATAGAAAAAGAGTTTGTATAAAACACGTATATTTAGTATTAGGATAGATTTTACAGTATATTTTTGAATTATTTGGTAGATTTTATTTTGTAATAAAAAAAAAGAAAAAAAATTAACATAAAAAAATTTTGAGCATATCGTGGGTTGTAGTGTCGAAGATCAACACATCGCGCTTATATGATTAAAATAGTCCGTATATGTCATTTGAGCATGGGTTTAGTGACTTAAAAGTAAAACAAAATGTACACACAGATGTAAAACCAAGAAAATTTCTAAATCGAAGCTATACTTCTATTAATGGTCAAGGTCATAAAGTGAAAACTAGCAAGCATCAACGTAAAATATGACTTAACTATAATTAAAATCAAATATCTATCTATCTATATATGCACAGGGATACTTTCTTATACTTTCTAAAGAACTTTTGGAATCTTACAACTAATTGATGCTTTTTTTCCAGCCACAGATTTTCAACATCATCCAATTTAACCTGCTCTGCATTATTTGTAGAGATTATCAGCTGTTATGATCGTTGATATAGAATAACTGCTGCAGCTACATGCTTGGCTCTTTTGAAACCCTAGTTTGCAACACAAACACACTGTTTGGGTTTGAGTATTAGCAGTATTTGCCCCAAATAACAGATAAGAACCCTTGGCTGGTTTCTGATTTCTTTATTCATTATTGAAGTCGATGTACGAAATCCGAGGCTGCTTAATTGGAAGCCCAAGGGAGAGTTGAAGATTAAGTTCTGGACAAAATTCTTCTGTTGTTACACTGCTACTAGTGTTTGAATCCTCGGCTGAGTGATCAGTCCCATTAATCCTTGTGTTTGCAGTACCATGATGATCATCAATTCTGCGACTCATAAACCTGGCAATTGAAGTTTGAACATTATTTATCTGAAAGTTGTTGTCGAAGATAACGCTGTTACTGGTACTGGTCCTCATAGTATTCTTGGTGGTGGTGTTATTTCGTTTGTTGTTCGTCGTGGTGGTGGTGGTGGCGGTGGCGGTGGCGGTGACTTCATTGAGTGCACGGTGAGTTTGTGGATCGATTCCTCGGCTATAAAGCATTCTTTTAATGTGAGTGTTCCAATAATTCTTGATCTCATTATCAGTCCTTCCAGGGAAACGGGCAGCAATAAGAGACCATCTGAGAATTCACAAAAATTAATAATTGTTCATATACATGAACATATATATATTGTATGTATGCGCGCGCTCGCACGCACACACACACATATGAAAACAAAAAAAAATAAAACATTGAAGATGATTAGTAGTATACTTGTTTCCAAGCAAACTATGAAGGTTGATGATTAGCTTATCTTCTTCTTCAGTGAAGCTTCCTCGTTTGAGATCAGGCCTAAGGTAATTTATCCATCTGAGTCTACAACTCTTTCCACATCTCAGTAAACCTAATAATTATAACTCAAAATATATACAATATTAATTTCATTTTCTTTAATTCGTCAATATATACAGCATTAAAAAAAATTAAAAATAAAAGACGCACAACAAAATTAATTATACCAGCCGCTTTGGGTAGAGATCTCCAACATCCTTCCCCATGAAGTTTGATGTAATTAATAAGAAGCTCATCTTCTTCTTTAGTCCATGCACCTTTGTTAGTATGTTCTTTTTCACAACATGGAGATCTACCCATGTTTTTGTTTTGAGAGAAATTAAGAGAGAGAAGAATTATTAATCGAAGAACTTCTTCTGATCTGCTTCTTTTTTGCTCTTGTTGGTATGGAAAAAGGAAACTTATATTTCAGGACGAAGAAGGGAGAATATAAATAGGAGAGAGAGAGAGAGAGAGAGAGAGAGAGAGGGAGAGGAAGCACTTGACTGGCCCTTTGGTGGTTTTTTATTTTATTTTTTATCAGAAAAGGTTGACCGAGTTGGTGAGAAAGACGAGTGATTGCAATTAAGCTAGTGCTGCATTTGGTAGGTAGCTATACTTTTCACGTTGTTTGAATTTACACTTATTTGCTCTTTCAATCCTTGGTTTATCTATATTTCTTATTCATTCCCATCCTTGTATCCTTCTACGTTTCCCTACAGCAATAATAATAATAAAATCCATTAATTCATGTCTTTCTCTCTGCAATAATTATGATTTATGCGTTAGATTTAATGACTCATAGAGGTTGCTCCGAGCTTATATGAACTAAATGATTTTGTAAGTTTATTTTGGTAGGGGACATTATTCAAACTTGAAATCTGTAGGTTCAAACGACAAAAGTATGATTTTAGTAGCTCGCTGCCTACCATTACATATATTAATTAATATTATAAATAATTAAAATTTAAATTAATTAAAATTAACATATAAAATGATGCAGTAATATATTAGTTTATATATTATTTATAATATAAATATTATAATATAAATTCTAAATTTTTAATTCACTTATTAAATATATTTATAAAAACCTATAACCATAAGTTTAATTGAAAAAAAAAGGATAATAAGTGTTGAAACAAGAAATTCTCTCTCTTTGAACTTTGCATAATAGGATTGTTTTTTGGTTTGTTGGAATTAGATTTGTCTAAAATTAGAGAATTCGATCAAGAAAATAGTTAATTTTTTAATAAAAATCCTCTCATGCATAAGTTAAGAATTTACTTCTCTCGTGCATAAGTTAGAATTTTACTTAATGCAGAGAAAATTTGAGAGTGTGAGAAAAAAATTTGATAATAATTTAATAAAAAAAAATTTTAATCACTGTTTACTTGAATTTCTTCATATTTTATTATTCGAATTTATAATTATTTTATACGTGTCCTATATTTACAGTTCCTCTTTATAGATTATGGGATCATGCGTATATTTCATATGATGTAATAGCCGCATTTATCATCTCTATTTATCTACGCATTAAATGTCATATTTAAACTCCTTTCTCATATCAGAATAATCGTTATAGAATGACCTCACACTTCTGCTCATTGTTAGGACCATTCATACGTCTTATCTAAGATCTTTGATGATGTGTGAGGTCTAGGGTGCTGCATGTTACCTAAGACTATCAATGTATAAAGATCTCAAGATTATATGTGCTACCTGAGAGTTCAATTGACGTAAAAGGTCTCGAGGTCTTATATACTTGCGAAAACCTTAGTTAACATAAGAGTTCTGTGAATCTCATGTCATAGCAGAAGCCTTCATGTTATAGATGTCACGCCCTGACCCTAGTCGGCCATGTGACAATTATCGCGAATTTCAGAATTACATCCTATTACTTAGAATTCATCTCTAGGACCCACAAAGTATTAGTACCTGTTTTCAAACTCATTTTCAAAATAAAATAAAATAAGATAACATGAAAGATTTCAATCATACAAGTATCAACATTTGTATTTTCTCAAAATACAATATAGTTATTCCTGACCAAGACAAATACATAAAATTACTTTATTACAAATAGTTTTTCGTACAGTGAACCATAATATAAAAACTGTACTGAAGTCTCGTTTCAGCTATGCTATATCGCGCTTTACTACATTAACTTGAAATGGAAAGTAAGGGGTGAGTATTTGAGAAAATACTCAGTGAGTAGACAAATACACAAAAACAAAAAACAGAGGTTCATACATTGATTACAAAAAATTCTCGTAATCATAAAATCAACTATAGTAAAATGTGGCAACATATACATGTCTAGAAAATCAATATAATATCAAATATGTATAACCCGTCGGTCTATAGGATCTCATTCACTCCCTCAGAGCTGTATGGCTAATCTGCAACCCTGGTTGGGGATGTGTGCCCATGTATAATATCCCTCAATCTATAGGATTCCATTCACTCCTTTCGAGTTGTATGACTGATCCACAACACTGATTGGGATACTATCATATCAGTATAAGGCTAGCATGCTTTAGTCTGTACATGTGGATTTTACCTATCCCACCTAGGACTGTATGGTCAATCCATACTCCGGGGTCTATTGGATTCCACCCACTCCATATGAGCTGTATGACCAATCCTCACCCATATATAATCAATAACATGGCATATAGAACTGTAAATCAACGTCAATGGCCTATCAGGGAAAATCAAATAACTGTTGGCTCACAAGGCCAAAAAATATTATATGTGGCTCACAAAGCCAAAACAGTAAAACAAGGCATATTGGCTCACAAGGCCAAATCAACGAGTATGGCACCCCGACCATCACACTCAACTATGCCACATTTACAAATATATAAAAATTAGTTTTTGACCTCAAAATCACAATAACAAATATACACATTAGGTCACTAGCCTCACATTCATGACAATTCAAGTTTCACAACAAACCTATCTCTATCACAAACAAGGGGCCAACCCGATCATCACACAACAACATACATCCAACGCCTCCTTATTTTAACTATGGATCCATTTATATATATATATATGCTATCATCTCTAGCATTATATTCATTTAAAAATAACATAAATGAGGCAAAAGGAAAGGAATGTATCCACTTATTATTCTAGGGTGGGAAATGACCCTCTCAGAATTCTCCTCGTGACGGAGATCCTATCATCTCGACTATCGTGCCTAGATACACATACAAATACAGATTCAATAATCTATCACTATGTATATGCATGATGCAATGCATACTCATGTTACTCTCGAACTCCTTTCTCTCTCTCTCTTTACACATATAGTCCTATGAAACCCCGTTCTATTTATAATTTTCTCATAAATTCCAATACCAATAGCTATCAAAGCCCTTTAATTTATCAATACTAATGATAAACAAGAAACCCCCAACTTTTAGGGTTTTGTAAATAGTACCTGAGCTATATATTCTAGATCTACGTAAAATGGTAACTCAAAATAGAGAGATAAGTTGAGGGACCGGCTTACCTGAACTGGTAGGTGAGCTTAGAGCCTTTTTTTGGTCTGAATCTCTATTTGATTACTGTTCACTATACTTCTTCTCCTTACAAATCCTCACGATCCGATGGGTAGAACTCTGATCAAAGAAGATTTCTGGGTTCTGATGTTGGTTCTGAGTTCATAAGAATCAAAATGATGGAGTTTGGTAGAGAAATGGGAGAGATCAGTTTTCACATTTAAGAGAAATGGTTTTGTCAAAAATGAAGTGAGAGAGAGAGTGAAACGAGAAATGGAGAAGATGATCCCCAGCTCTTGTAAATAGGCTGTGAATCGCTCAAAAGTATTAATACCTTTCATAAATGTATCGATACCTTTGCTTCATACCTGCAACTTATCGATACCTTCCCTCAATATACTGATACATTTGGCTATTTACTGTTCACTAAGCCTGCAAGGTGTCGATACCATCCTCAATATATCGATCGATATATTTCATTGCAAACAGACTTCATCTTTGTCACAAATGTATCGATACCTTTGCCAAGGTATCGACACATTTGGCACTGTTATAATTCATAATGCTTATAACGTATTGATATGTTTGGACCATTACTGTTCATCATGCTTTCAATGTATCAATATGTTTGGCCCTCAACTCTGAAAGGTGTCGATACCTTTTTCCAAAGGTATCAATACCTTTGACCTTACCCCCAATGTATCGATACTTTTCTGCAAAGATATCGATACCTTTGCCTCTACTCTTTCTTCTGAGGACTGTAAATGACTATAACTTTTGGCTCGAATATCATCACAAAACCCATAATATATTAATGGAAAGCTCTCTCTGAGATCTATAAAAATGATAAACTTTTTCTTAATTAGAGATGATTTTATGATCAAAAATCCAGTTCTTTCTCATAGACTCATATTTTGTATCACACATCTTCTTCCAAAATGAATTTAAGTTATCACACCCTCTTGTGCATGATCTAAACACTACTATATGCACAAAAACTTATGAGGGTTTTACAATAATGCCTATAATCCTAAGGGACGGGTTTCACAAACTACGTATATAAATAAAGAACTTTTTCTTTTATTAATTATAAATACTATATACAAGGTAAAATGTCCCTAAAACTAACAACACAAATCCTTTCTAGGGTATATCCTAACATCTTTAACTTTGATTTCAACATTAAATTCTTGAATTTCTTTTCCATACATTGAGTTCTTGAATTTTTTTTTCATTGGCTTGATTGTTTATATATTATGTTATCATCAAAATATAAAGTCGTATGACATTAAGTTTAACAATTTTCTCTTTTTTAAAGATAACAAAATAATTGAGATTCAATACATTTTGTTATCATCAAACATGAAATTATGTGATACTAAGGTTAACAATCTCTCATTTTTTAATGATGACAAAATAACAAAGATTTGGAAAAGGCACCCTTTTTTTGTAAATAAAGTTTCCCCTATAAAAGGTAATCCATGCTACCAAAAAAGAACACACTTCTATGTCAAATTATCTCACAACTATACTCTCCCCTTTTGTCATCATCAAAAGTTATAATAATAGCACAAATATAAATAGTAAGAATAGTTAATGTCTCAACTAAGAATAACCACAAAACTAAGTCATAATTATCATAAAATTATTCAAGTACGTCAAAAAAAAAAGGCTGTTTTTATTTTTCACACAACACATAGCCATAATTTCTTATAACCACAATTTTTATTTTTCATATTATACTTTCCCCCTTTGGTATCATCTAAAACAATTATAACATAAAGGATAAGTATATTCTCTTCGATAAGATCACAAATATATTCTCCCCTATAAGATCACAAAGGACAAGTATATCCATAATATAATCATATATCTATAATGCAACCAAATTGCCATAAATCTATAAATCCGAAATAGAAAGATCATCCAATGTAGAAAACATAATGAAAAATAAAATATCATTCATAAAACCATAAGGAAAACAAATATCATCAAAACTATTCTCTAGCACACAATATTGAAATCTAGCACACAAGTATATGGCAAACATAATTTTAAGCCTACTTGTAGTTAAGTATAATATAGATTCGATCATGTCTCTATACTTTTATATGTCAATATCTCTATCTTTTTCATCCTTGTCAAGCTTGATTGATAAGCTTATTGAAGTTGCAACACTTTTTGAATTCTTCATCGCAAATCTTTTGAGTAGATCGTTTACATCTTTGGATTATTTATGAAGATTCTATCTTTCAGTTGCTTTATTTGTGATCCAAGAAAAAATTTTAATTCGCTCATCACACTCATCTTAAACTCCTTTCTCATACTATTTACAAAATCTTTATGTTTAATGAAAAATATTGCGACAACTTTATCCATACCAAAACTATTTTTCAAAAGAAATTTGCGAAGCTTTTTATATCAAGCTCGAAGAGTTTGCTTCTATCCATATAAGGCTTTAGAAAGTTTTAAAATATGGTTTGGAAATGTATCATTTTAAAATCCTCGAGATTGAAATATATAAACTTTCTGCATAATATATTCATTTAGAAATGCATTTTTAACATCCATTTGATATAAAATAAAATCTTTAAGACATTAAAATGCAAGTAACATTCTAATGAACTCTAGCCTACCTACCGGAACAAGTGTTTCATCAAAATCAATTCCTTCTTCTTGGTTGTAGCCTTTAGCCATTAATCTTGTCTTATCTCTAATAACTATATCTAATTCATTTTTTTTATTTCTAATGTTCATTTAGTACCAATAGCATATTGATATTTCAACCTAGAGACTAATTCTCAAAATTTATTTATTTAAAATTGATTAAACTCTTCTTACATAGTTATAATCTAATATTTACCATTTTTATCTTTAAGAAGAGTTTTGGATTCAATTTGGTAAATGAACATTAAGTTATTACAAATGTTTCAAATGGTAGACCTAATTTTAATGCCATGTGATCCATCTCTTATAATTAAATCTTTTGAATGAGATTTTATAAACTTTATTTCTTGGAGAGTGATTGAGCATCCTCTTCTTTATCTTTAGACATTTGTTCCTCTTGTTATGAAGTTTTGTCTTCTCTTTTTTATAGAGTCTTTGGATGTTCCTTTCTTTGACTCTTTAAGACGCTTGTCTTTTATTTCCTCAACGATATCATCATCAACAATAACTTTTTTTTTTTGTAAAAAAAAGTGTCAGCTTCATCAAAATATGATATGCATGCATCCTTTAACAACTAAAGTTCTCTTATTAAGCATTGTATAAGCTTTACTAAAAATTAAGTAACTAAAAAAAATTCTAACATCGGATTTTGAATTAAAATTTTCCAAGTTATCATTAGTGTTTCAGATAAAATATTAGAACCAAAAACTTTAAAATAGCAAATGTTGAGTTTTTTATTACCCCAAGCTCATATGGAGTTTTATTAAGAAAAAGTCTAATCAATACTTGATTTAAACATAGAATATGGTATTAACCATTTTGATCTAAAAAGATTAAAGTAAAATGTTTTCATGCAAAATGATTCTAGCTATTTCTTGAATAGACCTATTCTATTTTGTTCATAAGTCCTAAGAGATAAGAATTGATGCTTAATGCCATACTCATCACAAAACATTTTAAAAAATGAGATTTTTAAATTCATTGCTAACGTTACTCTAATCATACAATGATGGTACCCTTTTCATTTTGAACTGTTTTAGAAAACTTTGAAAAAGCATAAATAAACTCATCTTTTATTATTAAAAACAAAACCTATATAAATTTAGAAAAATCATCAACAATTATAAATAGTGCTTGCCACTAAGACTTGTAATTCGTAATTAACCACATAAGTCTATATGAAGAAGTTGCAAAGGTTTTAAAGTTGAAATATGCAACTTTGATTTGAAAAATATTTTGACTTTTTTTCCAAATTAGCAAGTAATACAAATTTTATCTTTTACAAAATCCATTTTTGGAAGACCATTCACAAGATCCCATTTTAAAATCCTTAAAATCAAATCCATGCTTATATGCCTATTCTTCTATGCCACAACCAACTGTTTTTTTGCAATATAAAAAAAAAACTATCAATATTTAAAGCATAAAAAATATCAACGGTGTAAATATTTGTATTTTTAATACCAACAAAAATAATTTTATCATCTGTCATGCTTTTAATTGCACAATATGCATGTTCAAAAATAACCTTATAGCATTTATCACATAATTGGCTAACAATAAGATGATTATGCTTTAAATTGCTAACCAACAAAACATTTTCAATCAATATGGAATCTTTATTACCAACATCACTGAACCCAATGATTTTCCTTTTAAACTTTTCCTTAAAAGTGAAATATCCTCCATCTTCCATCTTTATGAAGCTTGAAGGTAAAGACATGTCTTTCGTCATATGACTTAAATAATTGCTATCAAGAAACCATTTATTTCTCTTCGATACTTATAAAAGTAAATCAAGTTACAACTTTAGGTACCTAAATTTTCTTAGATTTTTAGGTGTTAGTCTTAGCTTCTTTTAGAACCCAAATCAATTTGATTCTATGTGCATTTTCTGAATTGGACAATTGTGAATAAAATGCCCAAAAATTTTGCAATAGTTGTAAGTGGCATTAATTTCTACTTTAGAAGAACATTTGACAAAATAATTTTTTAGTCTAAATTCTTTTAGCCGTTTAATAATTTTCAAAATAATCTCTTTCAAATCATTCAACTCCTTTTTGAGATTTTAAGTCTCATCAAAGTGAACTTTTCTTCTTATTTTCAAGTGTACCATTCAAATTATAATAAGTAATGATTTTAATGGATAAACCATCATTTTTTTCTAAGCATGTTATTTTTGAAAATTAACATTTTAAATTCATTATGTAATTCTTCAAATGCATATATCATGTAAATCTCATTCCTTAAGTTTATGAACATTATAATAAATCCCTCATGAGATTTCGTGCATGTTATTATGTGTAGATCATGCATTAGGGGTATGCAAGCTTAAAATTATATTTGAGGAGGTGAGTAGTGAAGAATGTTGAGTTAATGAGAAAGAACTGAATTTTCAATCCCAAAATTATATCCAATTGAGAAAAAATTTCCATCTTTTTTGTAGAACCCGAAGAGAACTTTCCATTGATATATTATAGGTTTCATAAGAATGTCTGAGTTAAAAGTTATGACCATTTGAAGTAATAGTCCTCAGTTGAAGGAAAAGAGAAAGGTGTCGACGCGTTGGCTAGAAGGTGTCGACATGTTGATGAGTAAAATCAAAGGTGTCAATACCCTGGAGCAACTTGTCGATGCAAGATAAAACTGAGATGTTTTCGGCTAAACATGTCGATACCTTGGGAAAGGTATTGACACCTAGAGCCTTTATAAATAGTGAAAATCAAAGCTATCAACACTTTGTAATGTATCGTACCTTAGTATTTCTAGAAGAACATTTTAGTTACTTCATGGCTTATTTTATATGAACGATTGATACCCATCTTCCTCACTTTCTCTCTTCTCCTTTGTCTAAACCCATTTCTCTTTACTCTCACACCTAATCCCTATCTCACTCAAATCATCACTAATCCTTATGATTCTTGTCTGGATCTTCTAGCAAATCAATACCAGACTTTAAAAACACCTTTGGATTAGAGTTTTACTCAATGATTCATCAGGAATCAAGAGAGAAGAGTCACGAGTGAATAATAACTTAAAGAGAGAATCAACTAAAGAGGGGCTCAGAATATATCTACCAGCTTGGGTAAGTACACCCCTCAACTTATTTCTCTGATTTAAGTTATCTTTGAGCATAAATCAAGAAAAAGAAAGTTAGGTTATTGTTATTAAAACCCTAGAATTTAGGAATACTCTAATTTATCAATTAGAATGTTTTCGAATGCAATAATGTAAGGGAAATCGAGAAATAATAGAGTGAGAATGGTGGCAGCCAAAAGGCTAATAGAAGAGAGAGAGAGGGGGAAAGTAGATTATTAATCTAATCTTGAGGTAAATAAAACCATGACGATAGTTATATTGTTATCTTATGCATCATACATGTCATGACATGAGTAGATTATATAAAGACTCTGAATTTCTATGGACATATGTATATAGGCTTAGAAGCTAAGCCTAGAGTGTCTTTGATGCAAGGAGGACGTCGAGCAAGCGCTTTCCCATCTCGAGGTGAGTGGATGTTTCCTCCCTTGATCATTATTTAAATATAATTATGCATTTAATTAATACTTTGAGTGGATGGATTATACGTATATATGTATATATGATTGATATTGGGAAGGGATGGAAATATGGTTGTGTGACAACTGAAGTGGTCTCTTATTTGTGGTAGATCTAGGTAAAGATTGTATGATGTGTAGGTGGTCAGAGGCCATAGATAACTGTTGATATTGATGATTGTACATGATTGTGGCATGCTTGGTATGTTAATATAATGATGGCCAGAGACCGGTGTATATTAATGTCATTGGTTATAACTATCTCGCTTGACACAAATGTTGATGATGAAGTGTGTATGTATACCCACTTGTTATATTTATAGAAATGTAAGTTGTGGTATGATTTAATTATGTTTGATGGCTAGAGTGCCAATATTGTGATTTTGGGCCTTGTATGCCTTAGTTTCATGGTTTTGATTTTGTGAGCCGTCGATGATGAGTTTATGGCTTTGCATGCTAGAGTTTGGTATGATTTTAGGGCTTTTGAGCCACCTTCCTTGACTTAGGCCATATGGGCCGATTTAGAGTATACTACTCAATGAGGTGAGGATTGTCCAATGTATGAAAATCTAATAGGCCAACGAGTACTTAATTTAAAGACATTTAACATACAATTGTTATTAGATTTACAAGGTGAGAAATTTTCTAGATATAGAAATCCAATATACCACAGAGTAGCTTTATGAGGTGAGGTTGTCCCATAGAGGAAAGTCCAATAGACCACAGAGCAGATCATAATAGAATAGCCCTATGAGGTGAGGGTTATTCCATAGAGAGAAACTCAATAGATTACAAAGCAAATTATTTTAGATACTAGAAAAGCTTTATAAGGTGAGGGTTGTCATGTGGAAGAAAATCCAATAGACCGCAGAGCGGATTATCAAAGATAATAGCATAGCTTTATGAGGTGAAGGTTATCCCATGGAGGGAAAACCAATAGGCTATGGAGTAATTATACATCATTTTATGAATTTGTCCTTAAAGAATTCATTCTCAAAAAGAGAATGGTAGTCTATATGTCACATGATATTTTGATATGTGATTTCAAACAAGGACTCCTCGTATGTCTGTTGGTTTTCTTATTCACTCATTGAGTATTTTTTTTCAAATACTCACCCCTTATTTTCCTATTTTAGGATAGTGCAATCGTGTACGGGCATAGAATAGTTGATCAAGGATTTCAGCAAGATTTTTAGGTACTTTACTTATATTTTAATAGTTTGGCCCACTTAATAAAATCATTATAATAAACAAATTTGATTTTTCATATTTTCTCAATCGAGAGTTTGTCGTGATAATTTGTTTTGAAACAAATATTTAATGTAATGAGGTGTATAAAGATGCATATGGTTTGAATGTATTTACAATTCTGTTATATTCTGTATGCATTCTAGAAAATGAATTTCAAACCAGGTATTAATACCTTGTATATCTTAGAATGTATTATAATTAATATAATGCATTTTATAAGCTTGCGACGATTGTCATAAGCCTGATGTCTTAAGGTCGGGGAGTGACATATCAATTTATTATAAGTGTTTAAGTTCATGATAATTTACCTCATCTTTATTGATAGCCATGAAACACATGTTAGTAATCTCATTGGTAAGTTCATCAACCCAAGTGGCCACCATAACTTGCTTTTCTAACTTTTTATGCTTTAAAAGTAGGCAATCAACCTTAACATGTTTGAGTTTCTTGTACTCATAGCAAGGGCCTTGATTTTTTCTTGCTCTTTTACCTTTTTGAATATCACCTAAAAATTACTTGAAGTTTATATCTTCATCATATTTTTTACTTTCTTTCTCATCACTCTGATAGGTTGATGACTTGAAGGTAATATTCTTCTTCTTCCAATCTCCTCAACTCAATCATAGAAAATTTTATCCTCGAAATCCTTGATTGAGCTAATAAGATCATCAGGTAAAAGTGTCTTTGTATCATTTGCCTTTTTAATTACTATCATCTTTATTGTCCACTCCTTAGACAATGATCTAAGGATCTTTTTTACTTGCTCACTATTGAACAATGTTTTTTGAAGAGCCTTAAGTGAGGTGAATAAGTCTATAAATCTTGAATACATACTATAAATTGATTTATAAGGCTCTATTTTGAGCAATTCGTACTGCCTAGTGAGTCTGCTAATCTTTGACTCCTTGCCTTGATTAGTTCCCTTATAAACTATCCTTAAGGCATGCCAAATGTCATATGCAATTTCACATTCAAAAATTCTTTAGAATTCCATTTTATTTACTACACAATAAATTCCATTAATAGCTCTAATATTCATAGAGACACTTCTTTTGTCTATCTTATTCCACTTACTTTTAACTTTAAGCATATTTTCTCCTCTTTTATTTAGCTTTTCAGGGGTGTAGAGTGTAAAGTCCACCCTAAATTATTAAGATTTATAAGGTACAAGTATAAATATGTGATTACGGTGTTGATTAAAATGTAAAGTAAATAAAAATAGGCTAGGTGTATTTTAATAATTTGAGTATAATTATTGTAACAATATCAAAATTTATACTTATTGATACCAGATGAAAGCTTGTAACTTTGAGGTTACCATGCCATAAATAACACTCGAATTGGATAAATATTGAGAGAGTTATATCCTTTTACGCTAAATGAACAAAATTACAGCCCATTTTCCAAATCAACAATCTTGTTTCTATATGTTTGGAGATTGGTAGGAGGCATACAATATGTAGAGTTTAACGCCATAAACGACACTTAATTTGGATAAGGAATGACTGAGTTATGATATTTTTTATGAAAAATTGGATGAAAAACTATTGAAAATGGATAGAAACAAAAATTCATGATGCGAAGAACTTTGCAAAGGAAGACTGAAATGAATCAGGATGAGAAATAGATCCCACTATAGAGATAGAAAGTGAAACAGAGGTCGGGATGTAAAATGGGATGAGAAATAATAATTTTACCCCTAAATAACAATTTTATGCTAAAATAATAATTTTTCCCTTGTGTAATTTATAAAATGATAATTTTATTCCTAATGTCTATAAATATGCCATAAGTGTTCATTTTTATGATAGAGAGAGCAAAAAGAGAGAAAGTAAAGAGAGAGAAAGTATTGCAGCCATAACTTCGCGTACACACGTTAGATTGATGCACCGTTTGTGCCATTGGACTCGTATCAATAAGAGAAATCAAATTCTAGTAATAAAGTACTAGAAATATCACTAGAATAGTACCCAAAGCTTTACTATAACTATGATAAAATCTTGATTTTCTCTATAATTCAACATTAAAAATCGAAAGTTTACCTCATAAAAATCGGATAAATTCCTAGTGAGTGATATGGAGTGTA
>JAVXUL010087847.1:0-23736 GCA_035590515.1 Trichilia minutiflora | reverse complement strand
TGGAGATATAAATAAGAAAAAATATATATTTATTCTTTAAGATTTTGTTTAATAACTACTTACTTCCACGAGGTTTTGAAGGATTATTTATCCTTTTATTTTTATTAATTTGATCATTTTATTTTTATTATTAAATTTATATAATTTACTAGCTAGATTTTTTATATAAAAATTTGTAAAAAAAAATTATATCTTTAAAATTACTATTTATTTTTTAATGGCATCCTAATTGTTACTCACATAATTTAGCTTCAACTTTAATTCACATTGAACAAGTAGCAACAATATAATTTTATCACGTCATTTTGTGTGATTAAATTTATATAAAAATTTATACATTTAACACTATTTTTTAAAAAATATTAATATTAAAAATACAAATCTTTTTTAAAAATTACAAAATATATACTTTTTTATATAATAGTATTTGTTATTATTTATTCATATTAATTTTATATTTTTATTTAATCAATATACTATTCTGTATTAATTTACGTCTTATATGAATTTATATCTTTTAATGCTATTATATATTTAAAATAATTCTCTTTTTTTGAAAAGCAGGTGAGGCCTAACGTAAGACTTTGCTTGAATGATTGAGGTCACCCACATGACATAAATTATTGACGTCATAATTCTTAGATCACATTCACACCACAAGGAATCTTTTTCCATTAATTTTAATTTGACTGGTTTTCATATTTATCACTAAAATATTCCTGAAATTTCAATGTATTGTTCGCTTTCAATGGACAGAAGTCCTGCACAAGTTCACACATCTTATGAACTCAAGCCCAGGCCGATGGACTTCAAGCCCTTTTCTTTATTAACAATAACACAAAAAAAAAAAATGGTTGGCATTATTTCATGTTTTGCATTGGAGATATAAATAAGGAAAAGCAACCATTATTCTCTAAGATTTTGTTTAATAACTGATTACTTCCATGAGATTTTAAAAAATTATTTATCCTTTTTATTTTTATTAACTTGACCAGGTTATTTTTATTATTAAATTCATATTCAAGTTAAATAGATTAACCTGACAATAATCCAAATTAAAATTTTAAAAATTAAAAAATAAATATCAATAATAAATTTAAATCTTTACACTCATCAATATTCAACTTAATTTATTATTTTGTTATTTATTTTGTAAGTCATGTTATATAACCTCTAACAATATTATATTGATATTGTTATATGAAAATTTTATGTAATAAATTAAATATAATATTTTCACTAACATTATTTTAAATAAATAAATGATCAAGTTAATAAAGACAGAATATAAATAGCTTTTTTGAAACCTTGCATAAGTTAAAAAATAAATTCTAATTTCTGAATTTCAAGCTGGATCCTAATAGTCATGTTTACAACTTGATTAAATAAAAATTTAAAGAATGCTGTAAAATAATTTTGATAATATTTTTTTTCTAAAATTTACTTATATTTATAAATTAATGTTAATATTTTTAAATCCTATCTTATAGCAACTATGGTTTTAAAATAACCATACTTTAATAATTAACATTTTCTCAATGTCATTAAAAAGATATGGAGTATTTTAAAAATAATGTTTCTCTCATTTTAGTATGATTAGCGAATTTCATTATACTTTTATAAAATATATATATATATATCACATACCTCCCTCAGGATTTTTTTTTTTTGAAAAATAGATGGTTAAATTAAAAAGAAAAAAGAACAATTACCTAATTTTCATTGTTAATTGACTGAATAAATTTTTTTGAATAACATTTTTATCATTTGTATACTCTATCTATATTCTTAGATATAATAAAAAATGATGGTTTGATGTGATCAATAACTTTCCCGTTTACATTGTATACAAAAATAAAAACTTTCGAAAAAATATAAATAGAATAAGGACAAAAAAAGATTTAGATTCATAAATTTTGATCAAAAGTATATTAATTTTCGTCTTGCTAAGTTAAAAAATATATATTTTCATCTTTATTTGTTAACGTTTTCTTTATTTTAGATATTTTTCGATGCTTCAATGTAAAAAAATAATTTTACTATTGCATAAAATACGAAATAAATATCATGATACAAATGAGAAACACTCAAACTCTTTAGAACTTTGCTGAAGATTATTGCCATTTTGTGAAGCTCTTATTTTGTCCAATCCTATTGCCACTTCTTTCACTAAATATTTTCTTTCCGTTTGGGTTTAAGCATCTTTTTGCCACTTTAGCAACTTCCATGATCTCTTCTGTCTTCCACATTTCTCTTACTTGAGCATCAAGAATGTCAAATAAACGATTCTCCTCCAACAAAATCACAGAAGTTGCCAAACTTTTACCCTCTTCTGACCATTTTGGAGATACTGGTTTTTGTCCCAGTAAAAAGTTCAACAAGGGCAATTCCAAACCTATAAACTTTACTTTTGTCAGTTTATTAGCTTCAATGAAAGTTTTCTGGATTAAAGTATCCAAAAGTTCCTTGTACTTTCGTACTGACATGAGTTTGATCGATGGTAATTTTATCTAAAAGTTCCAAAATCTGTGCTATTTTTACCCTGTATTTATCTTCTAACAATATATTTATTGACTTGATGTCTCGATGATAGATGGGTAAGTAAGCTGCCGTGTGCAAGTAAGAAAGTGCGTCTGCAACTTCTATAGAAATCTGTAAACGAACATCCCAAGTGAGGATAAGCTCTTTGTTTTGACTAATAAAAGTATTGGAGAGAATAAAATTGCCTCTGTTTATTGAAAAGCTAAAAGAGCCTATATATATACAAGCTGTACAAGGTGAGCTGTTGAACTATCATAACTAACTAATCATTGGAAGAGGGAATCATTCTAGAACCTTTCAATTCTATCCTGCCAGCTATTAATTCCAAATCACCAATAACGTAAACAGTAAACACGAAGAAAGGAGTACAAGAGAAAAAATAGGGGAGGGGAAAAAAATTCTATAGAGTAAGGATATGCAATAACTACATTGAATTGTTGGTATAGTTAATTGAAGCAGCTCTGGAATCAAATTTTCCCTCCTATTAGGCCCCCACAAGCTGGTGAATACAAATTTTGTATGCCCAATTTGCTGTTCAGTGTCTGCAAGTGTAATCTAGTTAGAGGCTTTGTGAGGATGTCTGCTAATTAATAGGCGTTAAGGGACAGGCAGTAGGTGGATGGTCTTGTCTTGTAATTTCTACCTTTTAATGTGACAATCTATTTCCATATGTTTCCTTCTCTCATGAAAGACTGGATTCTGAACTATGTGAAGAGCTGATTGATTATCACAATATAGAGATGCTGGCCTGGAATGATCAATTCTAAAATCCTGCAAAAGATACAACCACCACTGAACTTCTCAAGCAACACTGCTAGAGCTCTATATTCAACCTCAAAAGATGATCTTGATACAATAGTTTGCTTCTTTGACTTCCAAGAGATCAATGAAAATCCTAAGAATACGCAATAGCTTGTTATCGATTTTCTTGATTCTTTGTAGGCGACCCAATCAGAGTCTGAAAAACCCTTTAAGTGCAGTTCAGATGAGGCTGAAAAGAAAAGGCCTTGGTCGAGAGTCCCTTTAATATATCTCAAGATTTGATTTGTGGTAGTTAAATTAAACTTTGTAGGCTTGTCAAGAAATTGTGATAACTACTGAATCGTATATGTGATGTCAAGTCTAGTTGAAGTAAGATATAACAATCTGCCTATCAGCCTTCTGAAAACTGTGATGTCTTGAAGTATGGGGCTATATTGAGAATATAGTTTGAAAGAGGGTGTTAGTGGAGAATTGAGTAGCTTGTAACCAAGAAATCCAGTATCAGCAAGAATCTCAAGAGTATATTTTCTTTGTAACATATGGATACCTTGCTTATTCCCAGCCACTTTCAATCTTAAGAAAAACTTTAGCTTCCCAAGATCTGTTATCTTAAACTCTGTCTAAGTATGACTTCATTTGTGTGAACAAAGAAGAATTGTCACTTACAAGGATCACATCATCCACATATATTAGTAGTGCAAAAAACTAGTGGATGAGAATTTTAAAAATAAAGAGGAATCTGAAGTTGCCTACTGAAAACCTTAGTTGAGAAGAGCTGCAGAAAGTTTGAAATACCATTGCCTACTTGCCTGCTTAAAACCATGTAAGGATTTGAGTAACTTGTAGACTTAATTGGAATGTTCAGCTTTGAAACCAGGAAGAAGTTCCATGCATACTTCCTCATTGAGATCGTTGTGCAAGAAGGCATTATTAATATCTAGTTGTTTCAGCATCCATCCTTTAATTGCTCCCAAAGCAAGAAGAGTTTTGATAGTTATCATTTTTGCAACAAGTGAATCAGTTCGTAATTATTATATGTATCCTTTTACCACTAATCTTGCTTTATATCTCTCAATCTTTTTTCCCTCTCTAGTAGTAAAATAGTATTTGTTATTGTACATTTCTTAGAATAGTCTAGATTAGGTTACACCTTTTTCTGCTCTCTAGCCTGTATATAAACTACTTTTCTTTTCCATAAAAATTTCTTCAGCTGGAACCAACAAAATTTTTCTGTATTAAACCTTTAAAATCACACTTTTTCCATAAAACAAAAAGAACTATTTTTGAAAAATAGGGACAAGATGAAAAAATATTTTATAAAAATAAAACAAGATAAGAAAATAGGCCACATAGAAGGAACCTACAAAAAATTTTCCCGTCTAGCTTCTGTTGCATACAAAGGAAAAATTCTTATGTGAATATGTATATTATGATTAGGTAATGGGGATAGAATAAAATTTTTGAAAATTATTAAAAATAAGCATAATATATATAGTAACGGAATCTTGTGAATTTTAATTTAAAATCAAACATAAAAATTAAAGGAAAAAAAACTCTAACAGGTGAAGGAACAGAGAAAGCATAAAAATTCATGATTTATTAATCTATTATCCTGCAAGAGTTTGGTAAACACGAAAATGTTCGTAATTAAATTATCGAAGTCCAATGTTCTGCTTGACTTAAATCCATACATCAATTTCCATGATATTCCTATTATCATCAAGAGGCGGCCTCTACATCGGAAGACGACTGGTCATTTATTCGAAATAAGCAAGAACTGAGAACACAGTTTGTCCCACGGTGAGAAGCAGTAATAAAACACCAGCCAGAAAGGAAATGAGAGCCCATGGAGTGTTAAAATAATTGTGCCTTAAGTTTGCCATCCATTTGTTCCGACGCCTGTTGCAGTGCTTGTTCACTTTCTCGTATATCTCTTTGTAATGGTCGCAAGAGGATAACGTAATCAAATCACCCATCCTGTTGAACATTTTTGCGACCACTTGATCATCACCCAAGCAATTGTCAATAATGTTGCGCTGACATAGTAATTCCACATCTTTTTCTGAATTAATAAGAGAGTCCATAAAATTCATATAGTTAATAACGGGAGTTGATTTGTCTGTGGACAACTGCTCGTAGAAGATGAGATTTTGGAAGAAAGACTCTGTGCCATCATCAATTTTTAATCTTGGGATTTTCATTATTCCATTTTCAAACTTGATATCCAATAAGCTCCCGCTTTTCACCTCCTTGAACTTGATTCCAGCCTCTTTGAGATTTGTGGCGCAACGGCGATGAAAACCGTTCTTGTTGTTTGTTTTAAGAAACGAAAATATATCCCAGTTGCAATTTCTGGTACCAGTATTGGGTGACTCTCGTACGACCTGAGGAGGTTGCTCCGCTTTATCCGAACCGCTCTTTTCTATTTTTATAGAAAACGAAAATATCTTCCAGTTGCAATTTCTGGTACCAGGCGACTCTCGTCCGATCTGATCAACTAAGCCGTCGTGTACCAAGCTCAGTAGATGCTTAACTGCAGCGATTTTGAAATTATCAGCATCATTGATGGTTTCAAAAGTTTGTTTAGGAGTTTATAAATGTTCTTGTCTCTATAATACAGGGTAAATGTTTTTTCTTTTAATTAGACAACACCTCAAAGAGGCGAAATTATTGATAAAAAGAAAATAAAAGAAAGGAATGTCAGAATATACAGTTGACGAACTGTGCTGTCTATAGAACAGTACATTTCTTTAAATTAAAGGTTCTTTTTATTTACTGGAAGCATTCTGAAAATAAATATATTCCTAAATACTGAAAGGAAAATAATAAAGGTGATCGTTAAACGAGAAAATTAAATTAAAAGTATGGGGTAATAATGAATGAAGGTACTTAAAATAAAATAACAAATTAA
Source organism: Trichilia minutiflora (assembly GCA_035590515.1). Classification (NCBI taxonomy): domain Eukaryota; kingdom Viridiplantae; phylum Streptophyta; class Magnoliopsida; order Sapindales; family Meliaceae; genus Trichilia; species Trichilia minutiflora. The sequence continues at coordinate 17,522 of JAVXUL010087847.1, read as the reverse complement.
GTTCAGAATTTTTAAAATTAACAGACATTTTGAAACTTACCATTCGAATCTTGAAATCTTTCAGAATGAAAGAAAGGGTAGCTGCCCGTTGTCGGCACCTCTTTAGCATCTTGTCCATAGGATTGGCTGTGAAGTACAGAGACGAAGAACGAAAAAATCATTGTAAGAAAATGGTTTCTTTCGTCCTTTTCTCCATGCAAATATTTTTCTTCGTCTGGCGTCTTAGTCATCTTAAAGAATTCGTAAAGAAGGAAGAAGGGAATCTGATTATCGGGTAATAACAAATCGCGGCGCAGTTTCTGCTCCATCCAACGTGAATCAAAGAGCGGTTCATTATCCTTTGACTTCGGCGAATAGTTACGAAATAGCTCAACAATGAAGCAAGTATCAAGAAGCATCATTTCCACAAATTTTATATCTTTAGATGGATTATTTTTGAAGTCAGGATAACATGAAAGAGCTTTTTCTTTCAATACCCACATGGAGTTCATATACCTTTCCACATCACGTTCATTTCTTCGTTGAAGAAGCATTTTAAGACAGCGTAGTTTCTGTTCCTTCAGTTTGAAATCTTTTTTGGAAAGATAATAAGGCCCAATTGTGACTATTTGTGGTTTATAGGCGTCTGCATTGACATTGCGCAGATGCTTCGGTACTTGCTTAATAAAACGCTCTGAGCGAGAGGATTTTCCAGATACAATGTTTATCGGAGAAAGTTTATTCATAATTTTATTACCAATAAACACCTTATTCTTTTCATCATCCGTAGAACGAGAGGATATTCCAGATACGAAAAGTTTGTTGGTAATTTTATTACCAATAAACGCCTTATTCTTTTCATCATCTGTTTCCGTAATATCAATAGCTAATTGATAATTTTCTTCATCCATCAGCTTCGCTGACCCTATTAAATTTGGAAAGACAACCAGTTAATAAATTAATAAATATTACTATCCAAATAGATAAAATCACATCAGTCGTATTGTACAGAATATGCATGTATGTAGGATAACCAACAAAATGATGGATGCAAGCCCTGGGACTAAACAAGGGGAATGTTTAGTGTCAAGTAGATCATGATCCTACAGAAATACATAAAAATATTCTAGTGTCAAGTAGATCAAGAGAAATCACTTGTAGTTCCCAAATAGGTTGGCTCACTTCCTTCCATCATTCATATTTTTCTAATCTCAGAAATCAACAGAACACCAGTTCAGAATATAAGAACAAATATGGAACAACTCACACTATGATTTCCAGTGAACTTTACCACTTACTTGGATGCCTGAAGGCAGACCTTAATCTCTTCCTTGGGCAAATTCCCTTCTTTCCAGGTTGCTTTAGGGAAACTTGGATTTAGATAATTTCCAATGGAAGCGGTTGGGGGATTTTATAGATAAAACTAAGATTGTCTTTATTATTAGGTCATGCTTTATCTCCTTGTTTCTACAATCCCAATTATTGGTCTTGAATAAGGGTATCCGCGATAAAAGGAGAAAGGCGGATCTGAAATTTTTGTTTTAATTCTAATTAATGTTAAGTATATAAAATTTAATCGTATAAATTAGTGTGATAAAATATTAAACACGTTTACTCATTTTCTAACCTTTTCAAAAATTTTATTGAGTTACTATATTGATTAGGGCTTCACTATTTACCGAAATTTTTTATTCAATTATGGTAAATTAGGTTGGATTCAATGATAGATGAGTTAGAATATATGCATGAAATGGATAATTGTAAGAAAATGGGCTTAATTATGCGTAAACTTGATAAAATAGTGAAAGGGATAATGAATTGCATCTTAATTATGAAAATTGGTGATTTTATGATTAAATTGGATTATGATGATGGGATTCTATTGTTGAGAATTAGAGAAATAATCAAAAAAGTGATATTATATAATAAATAGATTACATCCAATAAGAAATTTAAGTTATATAGCGTAATGGGCATATATATACCTCATACATGCATAGCACACTTTTATGATATAAGAAAAGTTATTAAACCATACGTTTGTTTGTATATAAGCATGAAAGAGTTGGATAGAGGACCCTTCCTCTTCCTCATCATCTAGAAGAAAGGGAAACATTTATCTGTGGTCTTTGAAATGAATCTGCTCAAGGTCGCTACCCTCCCCGACAAACTTTGTAGCTCTTTTATTGTAGTTGAGGACCTCAGATCAAGGATGGCCTGGACCTGTTGTGGATTGGCCTCGATGTCTCGTTCACTGAACATGTACCTGAGGAATTTTTCATCTCCGATCCTAAACGAGCACTTCTCGGGATTCAGTTTCATTTTATACCTCCACAAGTAAGAGAAGGTCTCCTCTAAATGCTTAGCATAGTCAGAAGCCTGCACAGACATGGTAATCATGTTGTCCATGTACACCTCCATGGTTGACCCTATCAGAGGCTCGAAGACTTTGTTAACTAACCTCTGGAATGTGACCCCTGCATTCTTTAACCCAAAAGGCATGACCGTATAACAGTATAGCCCTTGGTCAGTAACGAATACAGTTTTATCCTGGTCGAGTTCATTTATCTTGATCTGATTGTACCCCAAGAAGGCATCCATAAAACTGAGGAGCCCATGACCAGCCGTGGCATCTAATAACTTGTCAATCTTCAGAAGAGGAAAGCTATCCTTTGGGCAAGCTTTGTTCAGGTCGGCGAAGTCTACACACATTCTCCATTTCCCATTAGCCTTCTTCACCATTATGACATTTGCAATCCACTCGGGGTACTGAACTTCTCTGATAAACCCCGCTTTCAAAAGCTTGTACACTTCCACCTTAATGGCCTCTCTCCTCTCAGAATTGAATGTCCGCCTCTTTTGTGCCATAGGTTTAAACTTCGGGTTTACCATTAATCTGTGAACTATGACCCGAGTACTAATCCATGGCATGTCATTATGGGACCAGGCGAATACATCTGCATTCCTCTTAAGCACCTGAATTAGTGATGCTCTGTGCTCGGGGGACAGGTGAGACCCGATCCTCATCAATCTCTCAAGTCACTTTTCATCAAGAGTGATCGACTGTATTTCTTCGATCAGCTCGAACGAAGATGATTCTCTAAACCGATTCTTCCTCTTATCCGGCTCTTCCGAGTGCTCCTCCTGTCGACCACCTTGCTCACACCCCTCAATCTCATTCTCTAGGGGATGCTTATAAATGCAATATGAACTTTGCGAGGCAGTAGCAAAGCAGGATCGGACTTTCCTTTGATTTTCTCTCACAATCCCGATCCCCTCTCCGGTCCTGAACTTTAATTTCAGGTAGTGAACACTCTCTACTACCTTAATGGATAGGAGGAATGGTCTCTCCAGTATCATGGAGTACGGCATCTTCAGGTCCACCACTTGGAGCTTTACCATGGTGACCTTCTGGTATGGTTTATCGTCCATTGTGATCAATAATTGCACGGTTCCTAAGGGATACATGCAAGACTCTCCAAACCCGTGCAGGGTGATCTTTATCGATCTCAACCTCAGGTCCTCTATGCCCAAGGAATCCAGCGTCTCCTTAAAAATGATGTTAGTAGACTCCCCGTGTCAATCAAGATTCTCCCGACTTAAAAAGTCCCTACTGTCATTGTGACGACCAAGGCATCGTTATGAGGATAATGGACCCCATTCTCATCCTCATCGGTGAATATATTTGGTACCGAGGCTATCCTCGATTTCTTTTTTACGCGCACATTCAGTACATGTGACTCCATATTTGTACTCGGGATAAAATATCAAGCATAGATCTTCCTAAAATTATTTGAGTTTCCAACAAGTGTGGGACTGTCAATGATCACCATTGCGTCATCATGCCCCGTGACCCGTCTCGATTCTTGGGGCCTTTTATCATCACGAGCTACAAACTCGATTAGGTAGTTATTCCTGACCAAGATTTTAATCTAATTCTGCAGCTCATAGCATCTTTCTGTTGAGTGTCCCATGTCTTGATAGAACTCACAAAATCTATTTTTCGTCTCTCTTGGGAGTCTGTGTTTGATCGGATGGGGATCCAACAACAATGTCCCCCATTTCCTTACCTCCTCCAGAATTTGTGAAAGTAGAGCGTTCAATGGGGTAAAGTTCCTCTTCTGTTCCCCCTACTCCACTCGCCTCGGTCTGTCCACCTGGGCGACCCGCTTTGGATTGTCTCTCTAAGACGATCTTCGTTCCCTTGGATACTGCTCCTCTCTCCTCCTGTCACTCCTATAGTACTCGGGGACTCTATCCCTTCTCCAACTAGCCTCAAGAAACTTTCTTCCGTCATTTCTTCACTTCTTGTTGTCGGGCTTCTTGAATCGGTTATTATCTCTCGGGGGAGCTCCTACGGGCTTCTACTCCTTCATCTTGAGCATCACCTGATTCTCGACTTCTATCTCATCGAGTATTTTCCTCCGAGCCGCCTCATAGGTGCTCACCGAGGATTTACATATAGCATACCAGCCACTGTCTATCTTGAGCCTTTGTCTCAGCCCTTCCAGGACCAGCGGGTGGTGAAAAGTCCCCAATTCAAGCACCTCCTCGTGGTACCTTTTTGCGAAACTCCTGAGACTTTCACCATTCCCTTGTTTAAGCAGCAACAAGGAGCTCAAGTCTTGGTGCTAAAGACTGCAGCTCTGAATTCGACAGTAAATACATCATATTACTGCTCAAAGTTTCGGATGCTCCCGGGGGTTAAACCTATGAACCACTTCTTGACTTGTCCCTTTAGGGTTAGGGGGAATAAACAGCACATCTAATCTTCACTCAGACCCTAGACGAGCATTATTTCATGAAAAAAGTCTATGTGTAGAGATGGGTGTCTTCCCATAAAATGGGGTGATATGGGGCATTTTAAACTTTTTGGACAAGATTTGGCCCAACAGTTTAGGTGTGAAAGGTGACTTCGAATAGGGGTCAGTCACTGAAATAGGTTCGGCCAGTTCATTCGGGGGCCCGCCTTCTCTCTGCTTATCTCCTCTATCACCTTTCTTACCAAGGACTCCACATCTCTGTCCTTATTGTCAGTCCTCCGTTCCCCCTCATGACATGGGTTCCCTCACCTAGATACCTCGCGTTCCCTTCTCCGCCTCTACTCTAACAGTATCCTCATGTCATCCGAAAGTGGGCTGATGTTATCAGGTATCTGCTGGACATCATCTAGGCTCTGGGAAACCCTTGTAGATCTGGGGTGATGCCTTTTTCGAGCAACGAGGGGCATACATGTATCTTTAGTCCCCACTCCCTTCGAATGGGGTTCTTCTTCTTATTTTTTCCTTTTTTTGTAGCTGTATACCTTCTAGTCCGGGGTTGCCTCTCGACTCCTTCCTTATCCCTCACCATAGCTTCTAGTCGAGGGAAGCTGCTCTCCACCATCTCGTCCGATATCCTCGCATCCTATGTATTAGCCTGTATCATCTTTTTCATCTTTGATACTTCTTTGGCCAATGTCTGTAGCTGTCGATCTTTCTCTGCATGCTACTGTTTACTGTCTTGAAGCAGCTACAACAATTGGGTCATTTCCTCAGTTTCCTTTGCATGGCCCAGTCCACGTGTATTCACCTCAGCAGTATTTGTCCGGGGGCTCCCATGCTCCAGAATTTTATGCAAGGCACTATCAGCCCTTTCTACAACAGTAATGGCTTCCACAAAGCCTCCTTCTGTGTTTCTATATTCTGATACGTGCCTCTTGGTTGAATAACCCCTGACGTTGGTCATCTTTACTGAAAATAATTTATGGGCTGGCTTTTCGTTTAGTTTTCCCATAGACGATGCCAAATGTTGATACAAGAAGTTGGTGTCGTCCTTAACCTTGAGCATCAGCTGGTCTTCTCTTCTCGTTTCTTCACCTGAAACTGCAAAATATTGAACACCTCAGGGGTAAAGTCGATTTCTCAATGAAAAACCTCTGATGCTTAAGTCAGAGAGGGTTTTATTTTGTGTGTGAGAGAGGTGTGCATGCAAGTATAGAAGCATGCAAGCATATAACATTCTATTCCCTGAGAATAATGCAGAACGTAACTGAAAAATATGGTAGAATGTCTTAGAGTGTGATAGAATGTGTTAGACCATAAAAGAACGTATCAGAATGTACCTCCCTTCATTTTTGGATGCTGTATATTAGAAGTATAGAAGTTCGTACCTTTGAACACGTGTTACTGTATGGCTGACGTGCCTAGGACAATCCGCTGTAAAAGTCAGGGGGCATGAGAAACTGTGATACTTTTCATCGTCACATCAACCTCAAGACCCCGAGTGTATGTTCCTCTGAGTGAAGCTTCCAGTTCTCCCGAGAATGAATTCCCCTAGCTCTTGAGAGGCTCGTATACAGCGGGCTATGGCTTTGATGACACCAAAATATAGCGTTATAGAAGCCTGTATACCCTGGGTTCTCGTGAATCCCTGTCGTTTTATATGGGTCATATCAGTCCGACCCCCCGAGTCTTGAAGGCTTGCCGTTGAGGATCCTCTTCCCGAGTGCAAATTAACCATGAATAACTCGAAGGAGACCCTTTGACCAATAGCCTCGGGCAGAGTGCCCAAGATAATGTCACTATCTCTCATATAATGTAGATGGCTTCTCGGGACGACGTCATATCAAGGGGTCCACTCGGGCATAATATGCCTGTATGGTGGGCCTGGACAAGGGCTTGAAGATGGGCTTGGACCCATGGGTTGGGCCTTGATAAAATACCCAAACACTAATCCCTTCAGTTTTTAATTAAATAAGACTTTAATTGAAAATTGATCAACTTCTGCTCAACTGCCGTTAGGTTTCGATTACCTTCTTTAGGAATACAACTATTAGGACATGTGTCGTTACCCCATTGATGGACCAGTTTGAAAGGTTGCGATACTCGAGCCATCATGATGTAACCGCTAGGGTGGGTCCCACCTCATTTAAATTTTCAAAAGAAATCGACCCTTGACGTTCCGTATTAAGGTGAGGTGGCATTCCCCTGTCCGTTAGATCAGAGGTTGGGGTTCTTTTGGCTCGTCTATAAATACCCCTTCTCTCTCTGATGAATCTTTTTCTCCCTTTCTATCCACACTTGCAAATGAAAGCACTTTGAGCATACTTGTCAAGGGATCCGTCGTTCTCAGAAGTTCTCAGCATTCTCAACTTTCTTTCTCCGAACAAGTCTGCAGTACATCACATTCGGTAAGTTTCTTCTCACCTTCCCTCGGATTTATAGTGATATTTCTCTGTATTTTGAATGAAATGTTGTGGATGCCTGTTTAGGTGTAATAGGAAACAATTAGGATAGGTGGTCCATTAGAGACCGTGTAGAAAAATGTTTTAGGGTTGTCAATAATCCTTACACAGCCACCTGACCCCTTTTTACCCCTTTTTTTATGAGTAGAAATGGCATCTATTTCTAGCTCTCCGACCTGACCTGAGGCTGTTGAAGGGGGAGACAACGTAGGAGAGGGCTTGGAGTTAGTTACCAGCCTCGAACCTATTTTTGAGGTTCGGTCTCCTTTCGAGCAGGACTGGTTCACTTTCACGATCCTGGAGATCGACCTAAAGGCCTACACGACCCTGTTTGATATCCCTAAAGACATATACCTCCGAGCCCCCGAGGCCAGTGAAATGCCCAGCCATCCTCCCAAGGGCGAAGTGGCCTTCAACAAGGAGTTGTTTCATCTAGGGGTCAGGTTGCCTCTGTTACCATATTTTTGCATGCTCCTGACCCATATGAGAATAGCAACCTACCAGTTAAATTTGAATAGTTAAAGGACACTGGTAGGACTGTACGTACTGTGGGGGTAGATATCCGACTCCCCGCCTTCTATGGAGGAAATAGAGCACATGTTCGTGCTCAAAAGGAATCCCGAGAAGAACCCCGGGTGGGTGTACCTTCAGGCCAAGCCTTGAAAGCCTAATCTGATCAAGGGGGACCCCATAAGCAATAAAGACTAGAAGAGCAAATGGTTCTTCGTGGGGGAAAACTGGAACTCTGAGCCACACCTCCCCGTGTCGAATGTGTTTAGTGAACCCTTATATTGGTCGGGAGAATCGGAGCTCAACTCCCGTAGCCTAAAAATCATAAGACAGGCTAGGGATCAATCCTTAGATCATAAGTGGTTACTTTCTGATTTGAGTTTAATCGCCTCGGGCTTAGCAAAGACATGCCCGAGCAGGGACTTCGTGTTCCTTACCAAGAAAAATTTTGCCCAGAGTATAGTTCCTTCCTGAATGCCCGAGTCTTTAATATGTGAAAATATATGTGTCTTTACCGTGGATGTTACTGACTCTCTGTTTGTTATTTTGCAGAAATAACCATGTCTGGGAAGCCTTCCGCCCTGCCCTCCCTAAGCAAGCTAGTGAAAAAGAAGCCAGTTGAGACCTCGACTGGCGATGCCTCCAGGCAGACTCCCCCATAAGGAAAGCAGCAAGGTCGGGGGAAGATGTTCGCGAGGAGAAGGAATTAGGGGCCCTCGGATTCTGACTCCGGGTCCGTCTCTGTTGTCACTCTAGACAAAGGTAAGTGCATAATGGTGGAGAAGCCACCACTGGACAAGGGGTAGAAGAGGCCCCAAGGCGACCCCCTGGTTGACCCAACAACTAAAAAATTAAAAATAGGGGGGTCGAGCCCCCCAAAAGCCGACACAGGCGACTTCTTCGGGGCTAGCAAGATAGCTGAGTTAAGGGTGGGTGAGATCCCCGAGCAGAAGCACAAGCACTTCATCCACCTGATCGACTTGATCAATGACGCCGGGCGATATGTGTCCACACTCGTCATCGAGAAGCTAGACAAAACAAGGGATCTCGAGGCCATAAAATTCATATACAAGTGGGGTCTAAAGATGAGTGCAACACTTAGTTTTTATTACATGCTTGTAAGTTTCGGATCACTAACATTTCTTCCTGATTATAGGCGTGCTACAAAATGAAGCAACAAATGGAGGCTTAGAGGAACGAGACGAGCAAAATTAAAAAGCTCGAGAAGAAGAATACCTTCGCCCTCAAGTAACAGGAGAAGGTAGAGGCTAAGTTGGCCACTGAGAGGACTCAGTGGGAGGCGAAGGAGGCTGCATGGCAAAAGGAGAAGGAGGAGCTCGAGCTCCAGCTAGCCTCATCTGAATCTGACCACTTGGGGGTCAACCTCAAGAATGCCAACTTGAAGTCTCGGATTGAATTGCAGTAATCCGAGATGGAGATATTGAAGAAGCAGCTGGTCGAAGAACCCGAGAGAATCCAGGTTACAATAGAAGCTGTCGAGACAGAAGGGGAGGCCTCGCTTAATCAGGCAATAGACCTGACCTGTCAAACCTTCCATGAAAAGTACCCCGACCTTGATCTCGGATGGCTATATAAGGCACTGGGGAGAGAAGTACCCGATTTTAGGGTTAGGGATACAGAAGTAGAAAAAGAAGCCCCCGCCTAGGACGTTGCGGCTCAGGAAGTCCATAGTGATCCTCTGACTACAACAAGTCAGTCTCCGTCGAATCCTGCCTTAGACCCGACTCCACAAGACCCCACAAATATAAATAAAGACCAGTAGGGTCAGATGTTCTATAAAAACATCTTATAATAATTTAGATATTTTAATAAATATTTTGTTCTGTATATTCTGTCTTCGTCTGCTCTGAATATCTGCAATATTTCTTCAAGCATATAACTTAGAAAATTTTCATAGACAAAACATTCAGCTCAGCATAAATAACCAATCAGTTCATTAGCTTGATGGAGATATCTGACTAAAGGACTTAGAAAATTTTTTACCAAGGACAGTGCTCGGGCTGATACATAAACACATAACTTAAATATATCCGATAAAAGATACCGAGCGTATAACTTAGAAAAATAAAAAAATTCCCTTAAGTAATACATTCGGTTCGGTATGAATATCCAAGCACTTATCAGCTCGATGAAGACATCCGATCAAATAACTTAGAAAATATTTTATTAAGAATAATGCTCGAATTAATACATACACACATAGCTTGAATATATTCGGGAGAAGACCCCGAGCACATGACTTAAAAAAATTTAACTTAGATAAAACATCCATCTTGGATTGATATGTAGCCATATGAATTGCTGTTCGATTCGATGGAAATATCCAACCAAACAACTCAGAGAAATCCTAATAACTTGCAAAGTTGATTCTGTACGGATTCTCAAGCGTCTCATTCATATAAAATACAGTAAATAAATTGAATAGTCTCGATATAAATGCCCGAATGAGATACTTAAACAAGATAAAAAACATACCGTTTTGTGTCGGATAATTCAAATAGAAATTCGAAGATAAACGGAATTGCCTTAGTACAGACGTCCGAACAAAATACTTAGGCAACATAAGAAATGTGCCATTTCAGATCGGACAATCCAAATGGAATACTGTAGATGGACGAGATCGCCTCAATATAGGCATCCAAATAAAAAACTTAAGTAAAATAAGGGATATGTCATCTTGGATCGAACAATCCAACTAGAATATCATAGATGGACGCGATCGCCTCAGTATAGGCATCCAAATAAAAAACTTAAGCAAAATAAGGAATATACCATTTTACATCGGATAATCGACAATAATCGTTGAAAATAGCATATATATTTATCACAAAGGGATGACAACACAGAATCAATATATCATTCTCATTAATCGTTAAAATAAGGAAAAACATTTTACAGGTCGGTCTGTTAAATAATCCAATCATGAAGATAAAGAAAATAAGATAAATACAAATCATAGACAACATACAGTCTCGAGTCCCGAATGATGCAATATAATACAAAGATTGAATTGAGAATGATATAATCTTCTCAGATATTCCCCCCTTAGCCTTACAGGCATAAGATCTTCTCTGGGCACTTTGATACCTGCAAAAGAACTGAAATCAGTAGCTGACCTCGGACAACATGATCCATAGGGGCTCGGAACGATGTAGTTCCCTGACTACCAAATATCCTTAGCTTAGAGACAAAGTAGTCTCGTTGGCCTAAGATCTTCTCAGGGTTAACTTGGTCTCGGTAAAAGATCCGAGCCCAGAATTCGGTCATCGAATAACTTAGCCTTACTGGCATAAGGTCTTCTCTAAATACTTTGGTATCTATAAAAGAACTGAAACCAGCAGTCAGCCTCGGACTATATGGCCTAGAATCCGTTCATCGGGCAACGTGATCCATCTGGCCTAGTCCAAAATCCATTCATCGGGCGGTGTGGTCTATATGGCCTGGCCCATAATTCGTTCATCGGACAATGTGGTCCATATAGCCTAGCCTGAAATCCATTCATCAGGCAATGTGGTCCGTATATTCTCGCCCGAAATCTGTTCATCGGGTAATATGATCCATACGACCTGGTTTGGAATCTGTACATCGGACAATGTGGTCTATATGACCTAGCCCAAAATCTATACATCGAACGATTCAGTTTATATGACCTCAGAACAATATGGTTTCATAATTAATAAATATCCTTGGCTCAGAGACGATGTGGTCTCGTTGGCTTAAGGTCTTCTATTCAAAAGAAGGGGCTAGCTTCAGTCACTGAAATCAGACCTGAGTAGAGTATTAGAGAGAGAGGCTCGGCATGTATTCTTTGTGGAGTAGATGTTCAAGACGCTGGTCGCAGGATCGAGGGACTTGTTGCCAAAAGGGTCGGGTCAGGGATAGTAGATTTTTAGTTTATCTGCGTTCCACGACTTTTTTATTAGGGTGTCATTCGGGGTCTCCAGTTTGTATACCACTGGTCTGAGTACTTGAACGACTTTGTACGGCCCTTCCTAATTGGCTCCAAATACCCCTTCACCCAGGACTTTGGTGTTAAAAGTCATCTTTTGGAGGACAAGATCTCCCCTCTAGAAAGTTCGGCGTCTGACTTTTGGATTGAAGTATCGGGCTACCCTCTATTGATGTGTGAATACCCGAATCATGGCCTCATCTCTTTTTCCGTCTAATAGATCCAACTCTAGTCTTCGGCTAGCCTTATTCTTCTCTTCATTATAGTCCTTGATCCGGAAGGTCAGGATGTCGATCTCCACTGGAATCATAGCTTCACACCCAAAAGGCTAATAAGAAGGGGAACTCTTCTATTTCTATACGGGGAGTAATTCTGTATGCCTAGAGGACCTTGGACAATTTATCAATCCATGCCCCCTTATGCTCTTCGAGCTTCTTCTTGAGTGCCTTCTTAATCACCTTGTCGACAGCTTCAACCTGTCCGTTGGCCTGAGGGTGTTCTGGAGTGGCAAACCTTAGATCGATGCAGAACTCCGAGCAAAATTCCCTGGATCGAGCATTGTCGAATTATTTTTCGTTGTTGACAACCAATATATGCGGAACCCCAGAGTGATATATTATATTTTGCTTAACAAATGCGATAGTCTTCTTCTCTGTTATGCTGGAGAGGGGCTCTGCTTCTACCCACTTTATGAAATAGTCAATCATCACAATTGCATACTTGGTGATGGCTCAGGCAATCAGGAAAGGCCCTATCAGATCAAGCCTCCATTGAGAGAAAGGCCAAGAACTCGAAAGGTATGTGAGTTCTTTCGTGGGATGCCTCAGGATATCCCCGTGAATCTAACACTCGTGGCACGACTTGACTATTCTAAAAGCATCCTGAGAGATTGTGGGCTAATAATATCCTTGCCGGATAATCTTGTATATCAATGAACGAGCCCCTCAATGACTTTCGCAGGTTCTGTTGTGGATTTCTTCAAGTACTCTATCTGTCTCATCTGGTCTCAAACATTTCAAGTATGGCAGAGTAAATCCACGTTTGTAAAGTACAATATCAATAATAGCATACCTGGCTGCTCGGTTCTTTATCCTCTTGGCTTTATTTCGATCACTCGAGAGCTCTCCATGCTGAATGTATGATTTTAGCTCCCTTATCCACGTCGGGTCAGGGGTCTCCTGTAGAGCAATGACAATGCCTTCTTTAAGATTTATACTCCTCTGCATCAGAAGCTCAATTGGGATTGTAGCTAGAGATTTCCCTTTGAATATCGAGGCCAATTTCATCAGAGAATCGGCCCTAAAATTTTCTGCTCGGGGAAGTTGCTCAATGGTGACGCTCTGAAAGGCCTCTATCATCTTCTTGGCTTGAACCAGGTAGGCTTGCATATTGTCTTCTCGAGCATGGAATTGTCTATTCAACTGACTGGCGATTAACTGAGAATCGCTATATACAATTAGATTCCAAGCTCCCAAAGCCTTAGCCAGTTTCATCCCTTTAATCAACGCCTCGTACTCAACCTCGTTGTTGGTCACCTTGAAATCAAATCGCAGATAGTACATGACTTCTTCTCAGCTCGATCTTCTCAAAATTATCCCTGCTCCTCCCCCCAGAACGTTCGATGCCCTATCTATATATATTCGTCAGGTCTCCTCCGCGGTCCAAGGGTCGAGGCTGCCACTCTCGTCTCACTTGCTGCTAACATCCGAGACTTGTAACACGACCATCTGATCTGAGACTGTGAGTTCTACCATAAAATCTGTCAATGTTTGCCCTTTAATAGCCCTTCAAGGCTTATAATCAATGTTATATTCACTAAGTTTAACAGGCCACTTCACTAGCCTCCCTGATATATCGGGCTTATAAAGAATTTGCCTCAGAGGTTGATCTGTCATCACAATTATACGGTGAGCTTGAAAGTAAGGGCGCAACTTCCTGGTAACGACAACAAGTGAAAGGACGAACTTCTCATAAGGAGTATACCTCGTCTTGACGTCTAATAGAGATTTACTGGTGTAGTACATGAGCCTCTACACCTTCTCCTCATCTTCTTTTACAAGGATAGAGCTGACAGAGTATTTGTCAATCGACAAATATAAATGTAAAACGTCCCCCTTCTCGAGGCTCACAAGATGGGGAATATAAGCCAAGTACTCTTTCAATTCTCGAAAACTTTGATTAGAGCTCTCATCCCATTCCAGCCTCTTCCCCTTCCTCACCATCTGGAAGAAAGGGAAACATTTATCCGTGGCCTTTGACATGAATATGCTCAAGGCCGCTAGCCTCCCCGTCAAACTTTGTAGCTCATTCATTATAGTTAGGGCCCTCAGATCAAGGATGGACTGGACCTTTTGTAGGTTGATCTTGATGTCTCGTTCACTGATCATGTACCCAAGGAATTTTCTAGCTCTGACCCCAAACAAGCACTTCTCGGGATTTAGTTTCATGTTATACCTCCTCAAATAAAAGAAGGTCTCCTCTAAATGCTTAGCATGGTCAGAAGCCTGCACAGACTTGGTAATCATGTCGTCCATGTACACCTCTATGATCGACCCTATCAGAGGCTCGAAGACTTTCCTGCATTCTTTAACCCAAAAGGCATGATCGTATAACAGTATAGCCCTTGGTCAGTAACGAATACAGTTTTATCCTGGTCGGGTTCATGCATCTTGATCTGATTGTACCCCGAGAAGACACCCATAAAACTGAAGAGCCCATGACCAGTCATGGCATCTACTAACTAGTCAATCTTTGGAAGAGGAAAGCTATCCTTTGGACAAGCTTTGTTCAAGTCGGTGAAGTCTACACATATTCTTCATTTCTCATTAGCCATCTTCACCATTACGACATTTGCAATCCACTCAGGGTACTAAACTTCTCTGATAAACCTCGCTTTCAAAAGATTGTTCACTTCCACCGTAATAGCCTCTCTCTTCTCAGAATTGAATGCCCGCCTCTTTTGTGCCACAGGTTTAAACTTTGGGTTTACCATTAATCTGTGAGCTATGACCGGAGTACTAATCCCTGACATGTCATCATGGGACTAGGCGAATACATCTGTATTCTTCTTAAGCACTTGAATTAGTGATACTCTGTAATCGAGGGACAGGCGACACCCGATCCTCATTAATCTCTCGGGTCACTTTTCATCTAGAGTGACTGACTCCATGTCTTTGATCGGCTCGGGCGAAGATGATTCTCTGAACCGATTCTTCCTCTCATCCAGCTCTTTCGAGTGCTCCTCCTATCGACAACCTTGCTCACACCCCTCAGTCTCGTTCTCCAGGGAGCGCTTATGAATGCAATATAAACTCTACAAGGCAATAGCGAAGCAGGATCGAGCTTTCCTTTGGTTCCTTCTCATATCCCGATCCCTTCTCCGGCCCTGAACTTTAATTTCAGGTAGTGAACACTCTCTACTACCTTAGTGGATCGGAGGAATGGTCTCTCCAAGATCGTAGAGTACGACATCTTCAGGTTCACCACTTGGAGCTCTACCATAGTGACCTTCTGGTATGGTTTGTTGCCCCTTGTGATCGACAACTGCATGATTCCTAAGGGATACACGCAAGACTCTCTAAATCCATGCAAAACGGTCTCTACCGATCTCAACCTCAGGTCCTCTATGTCCAAGGAATCCAGCATCTCCTTAAAAACGATGTTAGTAGAACTCCTCGTGTCAATCAAGATTCTCCCAACTTGGAAAGTCCCTACTATCATTGTGACGACCAAGGCATCGTCATGAGGATAATGGACCCCATTCTTATCCTTATCGATGAACATAATTGGTATCGAGGCTATCCTCGATTTCTTTTCTGCATGCACATTCAGTACATACAGCTCCATATTTGTACTCGATATAGAATATTGAGCATAGTTCTTCCTGAAATTATTTGAGTTTCCAGTAAGTGTTGGATCGTCAATGATCACCATTACATCATCATGCCCCGGGGCCCGTCTCGATTCTTAGGGCCTTTCATCATCATGAGTTACAAACTTGGTTAGGTAGTTATTCTTGACCAAGACTTCAATCTGATTCTACAGCTCGTAGCATCCTTTTGGTGAGTATCCCATATCTTGATGGAACTCACAAAATCTGTTTTCCACCTCTCTTGGGAGTCTATGTTTGATCGGACGGGGGTCCAACAATAATGTCCTCCGTTTGCTTACCTCCTCCAGAATTTGTGAAAGTGGAGCGTTCAATGGGGTAAACTTCCTCTTCTGTTCCCCTTGCTCCACTCGCCTCGGTCTGTCTACCTGGGCAACCCGCTTTGGATTGTCTCTCCGAGGTGACCTTCGCTTCCTGGGATATTGCTCCTCTCTCCTTCTGTCGCCCCTATAGTACTCGGAGACTTTATCCCTTCCCCAACTAGCCTCAAGAAACTTTCTCTCGTTATTTCTCCACTTCTTGTTATCGAGTTTCTTGAACCGATTATTGTCTGTTGGGGGAGCCCCTGTGGGCTTCTGCTCCTTCATCTTGAGCATCACTTGATTCTCGGCTTCTATCTCATCGAGTATTTTTCTCCAAGCCGCCTCATAGGTGCTCACCAAGAACTTACATATAGCATACCAGGCCCTGTCTATCTTGAGCCCTTGTCTCAGCCCCTCCAGGGCCAGCGGGTGGTCGAAAGCCCCCAATTCAAGCACCTCCTCGTGGTCCCTTTTGGTGAAGCTCCTAAGACTTTCATCGTTCCCTTGTTTAAGCAGCAACAGGGAGCTCGGGGTCTTGGTGCTAAAGATTGCACCTCTGAATTTGGTAGTGAATACATCATATAACTGCTCAAAGTTTCGGATGCTCCCGAGAGTTAAACCCATGAACCACTTTCTGGCTTGTCCCTCCAGGGTCAAGGGGAATAGACGGCACATCTGATCTTCACTCAGACCCTGGACGAGCATCATTTTATGAAAAAAAATTCATGTGCAGAGATGGGTCTGTCTTCCTATAAAATTAGGTGATCTATGGCATTTTAAACTTTTTGGGCAAGATTTGACCCAACAGTTTAGGTGTGAAAGGTGACTTCGAATAGGGGTCGGTCACTGGAATAGGTTCGGCCAGTTCACCTCAGGGCCCCGCCTTCTCTCTACTTATCTCCTTCATCACCTTTCTTACCAAGGACTCCACATCTCTGTCCTTGTTGTTAGTCCTCCGTTCCCCCTCATGACACGCATTCTCTTGCCCAAATACATCGCGTTCCCTTCTCCGCCTCTGCTCTAACAGTATCCTCATGTCATCCGAAAGTGGACTGGTGTCATCAGGTATCTCCTGGACATCATCTGGGCTCCGAAAAACCCTTGTAAACCCGGGGTGATGCCTTTCCCAAGCAACGGGGGACATGCATATATCTTTAACCCCCACTTCCTTCGAATGGGGTTCCTCTATAGCCTTATTTTTCTCTTTTTTTGCAACTATATACCTTTTGGTCCGAGGTTGCCCTACTGACTCCTTCTTCATCCCTCACCATGGCTTCTGGTCGAGGGAAGCTGCTCTCCACCGTCTAGTCTGGTATCCTCACATCCTGTGTATTGGCTTGTATCATCTTTTTCATCTCCGATACTTCTTTGGCCAATGTCTGTAACTGTCAGTCTTTCTCTGCATGCCGTTGTTCACTGTCTTGAAGTAGCTGCAATAACTGGGTCATTTTCTCAATTTTCCTTGCATGGCCCGATCCACGTACATGCACCTTGTGTAGGGAATTTTCAAAAAATTCTTAGGATCTATTATGCCAAATATTTGCATGTTTATAGTCATTTATCAAACATGTTTGATAATAAAGTAAGTATGGTAAGAATTAGTTACCCAAGTGTGATTTCCTCAAGCTTGAAGTCTCCCCCAAGCTT
>JAVXUL010087837.1:0-23740 GCA_035590515.1 Trichilia minutiflora | reverse complement strand
GGTCAAAAAAATAAAGATCCAACTGACAAGAAGGCCAATGATGTACCTCCTCCAAAAGATGAGGTCGAGGAGCAGGACGATCTCCAGCTGGAGGATTTAGCTGAGGACAAGAGGGAGGACTTCGGCTACCTTCTTCCATTGCTAAATGGGGCAAGAGGGGTGATCCCTTCCTAGAGGGTCGAGATTATGTCTGACTTGTCTCCCTTATAAGCCCTGGGCAATCTAAGTATGTATGCTCATAGAGTAAGTCTTCATATCCCTAGTCATTCGTATCTGAAGAGGGTCGTCCCCTTTCTTCTCGAGACGCTGACTTATCTTGTTTTCTTTATGTAAAATGCCCTTCTATTGGATCTCTTCATGGAAGATTTTTAAAATGCTATAAAAGTCTGGGAATGGGCATTCAAGAAGATCGAGAAACTAGAGAAGCAAGCCCCAAAAAAATTGAATGCTATCCGTTAGGAGGCGAACAAGAAAAAGGCTTAATTAAAAGTCAGGGTCTCCGCTCTAAAGGATGAAAGGTCTCGGTGGGATGAAGAGAGACAGAGCCTGACTTCGAAGCTCGCGTCCTCGGAGGGCGGGTGCGATCCTCCTCAAGTCAAAGGCAAAGGAAAAAGGCCTATGTTTGATGACCAGGCTGAGCGGAGGACGAAGCGAAGAGCCGACTGTCCCTATTCTCCTCCCCCCCACCCCCACATAAACAAAGAAGGCCAATGATGAGGTCGAGGTCGAGGAGCAAGACGACCTCCAGCGGGAGGATTTAGCTGAGAACAAGAGGGAGGACTTCGGCGACCTTCTTCTATTGCTAAATGGGGTGAGAGGGTGATCCCTTCCTAGAGGGCTGAAATTATGTTTGACTTGTCTCCCTTACAAACCTTGGGCAATCTGAGCATGTATGCTCACAGAGTAAGTCTTCATACCCCTGGTCATTCGTATCTGAAGAGGGTCGTCCCCTTTCTTCTCGAGACGCTGACTTATCTTATTTTCTTTATGCAGAATGCCCTTCTATTGGATCTCTTCATGGAAGATTTTTAAAATGCTATAAAGGTCCGGGAATGGGCATTCAAGAAGATCGAGAAACTGGAGAAGCGAGCCCAAAAAAAATTGAATGCTATCCGTTAGGAGGTGAACAAGGAAAAGGCTTAATTAAAAGTTAGGGTCTCCGCTCTAGAGGCTGAAAGGTCTCGGTGGGATGAAGAGAGGCAGAGCCTGACTTCGAAGCTCTCGTCCTCCAAAGCCCTAGCCCAAGCACTGTTAATAGACAACGACCATCTTGAAAGGGAGAGGAGAGTCTCACGGGCAAGCACAATGAGCTGTTTGACCTCTACCGTTCTCTTAAGTCGGAGGAGGAGCGTCTAAAGGGGCATTTGATCAATAGTATGAATAAATGCAACACACTATCAGAGGAGCGCAACTCTCTAGAAAAGGAGTTAAAAGAGGCGTAGGGGTCTCTGGTGTTAGAGATATGTCCTAGAACCAATCGTGTCATATGATTCAGGGTTATATTTTCTTAAGTATATACCTTTTGTAATTAATTGTAAATTATTTACGATTAATAAAATAGCATTATTGTATCTTGCATTATGTTCAGTTGCTGATTTATTTATTTCTTTTAATTGATGCAAGATATGTCCCTGATTTTATTATGTGTCAAGATTCTATCTTTAAAAAGTTATAGATATGAGTACAAAATTTTTGATTTAAATACATTCTAAAACTTGTTCTCGATTGAGGTAGTATCACGAGGGACAGTGACATTGTATGATCGACATATTTTGTTACTGTTAAAATTAGTATTGGATACTAATAGTTGGGTGACGAGTCTCATGTCACAAGAGTATAAACATGGGCATCACATTGGTGAACATGATACTGAATATGATCGATCGTGATAGAATCATAGGGGTGATTATCTACATCAATGATTCATTGCACAATCGTACTAGTATACCATTAGTCCTTTAACTTGAGACATCATGGTTATAATCTGCAGTGAGGCACATCATTCACTTGTGTATATTGTACTGGGCTAGCCATGCCTGGTGAAACAAGCTTGCTGGCAATGTGTTCTATTGTAAAGAGCAGGTGATGGTTAAGATGGAATGCTGACTCAGATACGAGAGTCTGAGATCCTAGGCAGAACTATCATTTATAGAAACTGAATCTCTGAGCAAAGTACATGTGTTCAAAAAAGAGTTTTTGGATACATGGATCCTTTTTATGATTGAGGTTCTGATCCTATGATCGAGTTAGGGATTTGACGATTTTATAGCCCACATTCAATCGAGAGTCGACAACAGAGGGACTGTACTACATATAAGTACGACTATATGGGTTTACCTGAATCATTATTTTCTGTGTTTTAGCGGTCATGATATCTTACTAGAGGTCACTCATAATCATTAGGGACTTCGGATATAAAGGATTATAATGAAGTGATACGAATGTATTCGTATATGTTCATGTCTAATTCATGGTGAACCCAGGAGGTCACACACATAATCTAAAAGTTGTTGATGAATGGATGAAATATATATCATTAAGTCAATTAATAACATTTCGTATTGACGAAAATAATATTACTACGATATATTGATCGGTTAGTAATTTTAGTCTTTAAAGTAAAGAATAAAGGTTTTCGGTAAGGACGTGCTAGCATCCGTCAGTCCGAAAAATATTATGATAGTGTTGGAGATTTGAAATGATGTATTATGATATACCAAATTAATAAATAAATTATTTATTTATTAATCATAAATTAGTATCCATTTGTTTACACAAATAAATTGTTTATTTGTTATTTGTTGAACAAAGGTTGTTTAAATCAAATAGATACTTCATTAATACTTGGAACAATGGTTGTTCACCAAGTTCATTATCTTGCTTATTCTTTTAAATATGGATTAAATACAATGGCAAAAACAATCCATATTTATTAATTATTGTAATTAATAAAAATGGATAAAGTTTTATTTGATATATATATTAATTAATTAATTAATTATTTTGGATAATGTTTTATTTTTCCACCAATTGTAAGTATACATGTGTTTCCACATGTTTTCATATGATTGGTTAATTTTGCTTGGTTTTGAGAATGGATGCCAACTAGATGGCATTAACAATAATTTGTTTTAATCTTCTTTTGTCTCTTTCTAATGTATGAAAACGTGGAAGCTAATAAATGGTTTCAAAATTTGTTTTAATCATTTTGATATAAAGATATGCATACGGTGGAAAGTGAATGAGGGGGTTGAATGGTTTCATTTTTCCAAAACAAAACAAAAAAAAACTCGTTTGGTTATTGAAAAGCAAGAGAGGGAAAATTGTTTTCTAAGAAACCAAGCATGAGAAGGAAGAAAGCCATGGAAAGACAACATGTTTTTGGTTTCTTCTTCATGTGACAACAAGTATATGTGTGAATATATGGAGATATATTGCTTATGCTTGCAAAAGGTATTGCAAAAGTGTTTTGCAAAATTTTCCAAGTTTTCAACCATTCTACCACTTCCATCTTCAACATACTAGAGTATGGATACTCTTGGAGGCTTGGGGGAGGACTTCAAGCTTCAATGAAAATGGATTTGAGTGAGTTTTTGTGCATTCAAATGGTTAAGTTATCAAAAGTTAAAAAACTTCCATAATTTCATACTTAGGGAACTTAGAAAAGATCCTAGGGTTTATGTGATAAACAGCCCTTCACCTGGAAGCACTGAAAAAGGAGAAAGAAGATGTTCTGGCTCAATCGGAGTCCCAATATTACTAGGGAGTAGATGAGGATCTGGACCTGACGAGCCACCTCTTTCTTCAGGAATACCCCGAATTTGACCTCAGGTGATTATTTAGCCAACTGGATCGAAAGGTTCTTGGGGTTTCAAGTTCAAGTGCTCCATATGCTCCTCCTCGAGATCGTGGAACCTAATACCAACCTGGCAGAAAATGAGGAGAAGGGGAGGAATAACCAAGATCGATTAATTGAGGACCCCTCCTCCGAGACGACAGGAGCACAAGGTCATCAGGATCAGATCCCATGGAGATTTCCTTTAACGAAGAAGAGGAAGACTTCTCTCTCAAGTACCCCTAACCAGTCCCCCAATACTAGCTGGCCTTGTCCTTATTGTTGTTGTAACTATACTTTTTGTAATTTAACCATGCAAAGAGCAAATGTACACTGACATTTCTGTAATTATAAACAGATTTTTACTCCATTCTTACTTGTTTGCTCTTATCCTGGCTATGCATGAATTTTCTTGGAACTAAGTACTTGTGAAATAAATCACCCTGAACTGGTAGGATGTCTTTTATTTAGGGTGCATCTGGTAGGCTAGGAAAATTAAGCATGCTCAGCATCTAACTGGGAGACATGTCAGGTTCTTGATCAATGTTATCTTAGGGACTCGACTGGTGTGAAAAGACTTTAACTTCAACACTAGGAGATGCTTCGACATGAGTAGGGCTTAGGATGTCCTACCCCGTGTAAGTCTTCTACTATCAGGATGCCAGTCACGGGAACTAGGCTTATACTGCCTGATGTAGTTTAGGACTCAAACTAGTGTTAAGGGATTTTAGGACTTGAAGGCCAACCATAACACTAGTGAGCTAATAAGTGACTCGGGTTAGGGCTTAAGATGCTTGGCCCAGTGCTAGATCTTAGGCTCTCAGTCTGCTTGACATAGTGCGAGGGCTTACACAGCCTAACGCAGGTCATGGACTCAAACTAGTGTTATGGGATTTTAAGGCTCTAAGGCCAATCATAACACTAAGAGTTGGCAAGTCACACAGGTTAAGGCTTAGGATTCCCGATCCCATGACATGTCTTAGGCTCTCAGTCTGTCTGATATGATACGGGGGCTTACACAGCCTAACGTGGGTCACTGACTCAAACTAGTGTTAAGAGATTTTACAGCTCTAAGGCCAACCGTAACATTAGGAGTTGGCAGGTGACACGGGTTAGGATTTAGGATGTTCGACCCTGTGCCAGGTCTTAGGCTCTTAGTCTGTCTAACACAATACGGGGGCTTACATAACCTAATATGGGTCACTGACTCAAACTAGTGTTAGGAGATTTTAAGGCTCTAAGGCCAATCGTAACACTAGGAGTTGGCAGGTGATACGGTTTAGGGCTTAGGATACATGACCTCGTCTTAGGCTCTCAGTCTGCCTAACGCAATACGGGGGCTTACACAGCCTAACATGGGTCACTGACTCAAACTAGTGTTAGGAGATTTTTAGGCTCTAAGGCCAACCGTAACACTAGTAAGCTGAAAGGTGACGCGGGTCAGGGCTTAAGACACCTTGTCCTATGCCAGCTCTTAAACTTTCAGTCTGTTTGACACGGTTCGGGGACTTATACAGCCTGATGTGGGTCACTGACTCAAACAAATGTTAGGAGATTTTAAAGCTCTAAGGCCAACCATAACATTACAAGTTGGCAGGTGATGCGGGTTAGGGCTTAGGATGCCCGGTCTCGTAGTAGGTCTTAAGCTCTTAGTTTGTCTGACACGATGCGGGAGCTTACACAGCCTAACATGGATCATTGACTCAAACTAGTGTTAGAAGATTTTAAAACTCTAAGGCTAACCGTAATATTAAGAGTTAGCAGTTGACACGGGTTAGTGCTTAGGATGTTCGGTCCGATGTCAGGTCTTAGGCTCTCAATCTGCATGACATGATGCAGGGGCTTACACAGCCTAACATGAGTCACTGACTCAAACTAGTGTTAGGATATTTTAAGGCTCTAAGGCCAACCATAACACTAATGAGCTGAAAGGTGACATGACTCAAGGCTTAGTTTGCCCAACCTCGTGCCAGGTCTTAGGCTCTCAATCTGCCTGACACGGTGTAGGGGCTTATACAGCCTGACATTGGTCACTAACTCAAACTAATATTAGGAGATTTTAAAGCTTTAAAGCCAATTGTAACACTAGTGAGCTGAAAGGTGACGCGGGTCAGGGCTTGGGATGCCCGGTCCCGTGCTAGGTCTTAGGCTCTCAGTCTGCATGACACGGTGGGGGAGCATATACAGCCTGACGTGGGTCACTGACTTAAACTAGTGTTAGGGAATTTTAAGGCTCTAAGGCCAACCTTAATACTAGTGAGGTGGCAGGTGATACGGGTCAGGGCTTAGGATGCCCGGTCCCATGTCAAGTCTTAGGCTCTTAACCTGTCTGATATAGTGCAGAGGCTTATACAGCCTAACGTTGTTCACTAACTCAAACTAATATTAGGAGATTTTAAGGCTTTAAGGCCAACCGTAACATTAGTGAGTTGAAAGGTGATGTGGGTTAGGGATTAGGATGCCCGACCTGGTGTCAGGTCTTAGGCTCTTAGTCTGCCTGACACGATACAGGGACTTATACAGCCTGGCATGGGTTGAAGATTTAGGAAAAGAGAGATGTTGTACAATACTTCTTTACTTGCAATCGAAAACATACTAATTTTATTATCATAGATGGTGTTTGAATATATTACAAGTTAAGCATCCTAAGGAAAAACTCGTCTTAGGGATAGTACTTTTTCAGCATCTCAGCATTTCATGACTTATTCAGGATACTTCCGTTTGGCCTTGCCAATTTGTACGTCCCTGGCCTGACTGGTCTGATTACTTGATAAGGACCTTTCCAGTTAGCATTTAAAGATCCCTCAACCGTCACTCTAGTGTTCAGAGTGACCCTTCTCCCTATGATATTCGCAAAATCTCCCCTTACTCTTCTTGGACATTTTGACCTTCATATTTCGAAGTTAGAGTGTCAACAATCCTTTGTACTGAGCATCCTCGTACACTTCAAACAAAGGGACTCTAAGGGGCATAAAATTGTGAGTGGCTACCTGAGCCACCCTCCCTAGGTGATCTCTGGCCTACTGGAATCTGGCAGGTCTCTCACCTCTTCTTATTTCACAGAGAGGGCTCCCCTGGCCCCTATCTCTTCTATCACACCCGGGTTCTCATAGCGTTCCCCTTTTTTCCTTCACTGAGGAATTAGGTGTTGTTCTCTCTTGGTCGAGGTGGCCCGACCCTCCTCTTTTAGTCTTAAAAGCATCTCTTCTTCTATCTCAATTTCATCAAGCAACTCACTCCGAGCTGCCTCATAAGAATCCACTATCTGTCAGTGGATAGCGTACCAGGCCCTTTCCATCCTTAGCCCCCTCTTCAGATCTTCCAGTACCAGGTGGTGGTGGTATGCATCCAACTCCATGACTTCCTCATGGTACCTCCTTACAAAACTCTTTAGAGTTTCTCCTGGCTCCTAGCGCACTGACAGTAGGGTGCTCAACTTGCGACTTGTGACTATGGCTCCCTGAAATTCATTTTCAAAAATTGTTACCAATTGGGTGAAACTACAAATGCAGGTTGGCGATAGATTCTTAAACCAATGTCTAGCAGGTCCTTCCAATGTTAATGGGAAGAGCTGACACATCTACTGGTCAGTCAGTCCCTAGATCACCATCATTTCTTGGAATGTGTCCAAGTGTAAAGAGGGGTCGAACTTTCTAATGTAAGAGGTCAGCTATGACATTTTGGAATTTCCTAGACAGGTAAAGTTCCAGGATCTCCTTGATGAAAGGACAGGTGAAAGTCGAAGGACGAACATTGTCAAATCTTGGGTTCTCTCCCAACTCAATTCCCCCTTTACCGTTCATTTCATATAACATTTTTCGAACGCATTCCTCTATCTCCTTTCTGCTAACATCTATGGTTACTTCCTTCTCTCGGACATACTTTTCACTGAGATAGCATCTCATGTCAGTGGAAGTCAGACTGTGCCTCATCCTATTCCCACTCACTGCATCATAGCTTCTATCGCTATCACCTTTTCTCTTGTCTCGTCCTTTATAGATTTTAAAGGGAGTATTAAGGCTTGGGAAGGTAGGAGGTTTCTTTGCTAATCTTTCAGTTGCCTTGGCCTTTCCCCTCTACAAAGTGGTCAGTCGGGCGTGGGGGACCCGTCCTTTGGCCCTGAGTGATTCTCTTATTGTATCGCTATCAGTCAGGACCCGACTTTCCCGCCTTTTTGGAGGGTACGATACCCTCAACTCTCTTGGGCCAGTAGACTCCCTTGCCATCTATTGCCTAATATCCATGAGCTATCTCTTTAGTTTGTCTACCCTGCTCACCATTAGTCTGGTCAGGTGTTCATCCTCTAGTCAGGACCCACCTGTGGCAGGGGGAACAATGCATTCCCCACGTTCGAATATCACCCTTCTAACACCGCATGCCGTGCTTTCATTAGAACTATTCTTTCGTTCCCCTTCTCTATTTTGCTATTTTTTCAAAACTCAAAGTACTACAAAACTTTCTGGGTTACTCTCACTTCCTTCTTCCTCGCTGAATGACTCTGTAAATGGCTTTTTGTTAGCTTCCCATAAACGGTGCCAGCTGTTGAGGTGTGAATATAAATATGGCTATTGCATTATTGGATCCTCGCAGGAGAAAGTAGACGACCAGATCCTTCCTTACAGAGCCTCCCCTCTAAGTCCCTGCAAGATAATAACACGCTAGGAGTCATGCTTGCTGGGGTTCCCAACGAAAAAACTCCGATGTCTAAATTAGCGAAAGAGTAGAATGTGGAGCAACTAATTTTGACCAAAAGAAAGAAAACAGAATGCTCAAGTAAAGTAGAGAAAGAAAAGTAGGGTGAAAAGGAAATCGAACCCTTTGTTTGTTGGTTTTGCTTCTGTATATAGGGCCCTTGAGATGTGAATGAAGTGACTTGACATTGAAGAATGGGAATGATGGAATGGCCTACCTTGGGACAGTATGCCAGTCGCTTTTATTTAAGGATGTGACATCTATCAAGCCTGATACTGTCAGACCTGCTAGGCTTCGACAGGAGATGGGACAGATGTCTAAATTTTGTCAGGGTGAGGCTTCTTATTGTAGAGTCTTTGATCACTAATCATTCCCATTTTTGATGATCTCTAAGGACTGGTGACGAGTCAGGCTTTTTTGGGAGGCAATAGTCAGGGAGCCTGAGTGATGGGTAGTCAAGGTACCTGAGATGTCGGTGGTGAGTGATCAGGTTCCTAAGGGGCATGAGTTAGGGAGCCCAGTAGTGGGTAGTTAGAGAACCTGGGAGGCAGGTGGTCAAGGGTTTGGATGATGGGTAGTCAGGGTCCTTGAGGGGCAAGAGGTTGGGTGACACCATTTCGGGGATCGAGGGTGACAGATGTCTACCCGATAGATCTCCACGTGTCATCCGGACTTTTTATCCAAATAATAAATATATTTATAATTAATAAAATGATAATTATTTTATTTTGTATTTGTTTAATTGTTATTATTTATTTAATATTTTATAAGATGAAATCCCGTGATATATTATGTTTAAAGATTTTATCTGCAAAGAGTTATATATATATAAGTACAAGTTTCAGATTTAAATACATCTAAATCAATTTTCAATTGAAGTAATGTCATAAGAAATAATGACATTGTATAACTGACATATTTTATTACTGCTATTGATTAGTATCTGATGCTAATATTTGAGTGATGAATCTTATATCACAAGAATATAAATATGAGTAGAATGTATTACTGAAGATAACCGTATGTAATGAATTACATGAACAATTATCTACAGTTAATGATTCATTGTACAGTCATACTAGTATATTACTAATCCTTTGAGCTAAGACGTCACATCTGCTCTTAACATTAAGACACATCATTTACTTATATATATCACACTAGACTAACTATTTCTGATGAAAGAAGTTTGATAGTAATGTGTTCTTATTATATAGATACAGGTAATTATTAATAAGAAATCTACTGACTCAGATCATTGAGTTTGAGATATTTGATAAAATTATCATACATAAGGATTAAATTTCTAATTAGAGTATATGATTTTCAAAAATGAGTTTTGTGAATACATAAATCTCATATATAATTGAGTTGTTGTTCATGTGATTAAGTTAAGAGTTTGACTACATCATAACCTGTACTTGATCGATAAACGACGTCAGAGAAATTTTACAGTACATAATTGTGACTATATCGGTTTATTCAAAAATATATTTTCTCTATTTTAGAGATTATAATATTTTGCTAAAGGTCACTCATAATCATTAAAAATTTTGGTTACAATGAGTTATATCGAAATGATATGAAAAGTTCATATCGACTCATGTCTAGTTCACGATGAGCACTAAGGAGATCACACACAATAATCGATAGTTGGTAATACGTATAATAAATGTCATTAACAAAATTAATGATATTTTGCATTGAATTGATTTGATAAGATGATTGGAATATAATTTTATTCTTTACTAGTAAAGAATAAATTTCCAGATAATGATGCATTTAGACCCATTAATTTGAGAAATTATTTCAATGGTTTTTGTAATACTGTAAATGTGATTTAATAATAATTGGGAGATTGCTAAAAATATTTATGATGGTAATATTTTAATTTTACCTTATAAGTGTAACAAATATTTTATTTACAGTTGGTATCATATGATTTTGTCAAGTGTTAAGACCTTTAACATGGCATTATAAGATTTTATCAAGTGTCAAGATCTTGGGAGTTTAATTTTAACATGATATTATAATATTTTTTCAAGTGTCCGGATCTTATGAATTTAACTTTAATATGGCATGATAAGATTTTGCCAAGTATCAAGATCTTGTTAACCTTTATCTTGTAAAATCTTAAATTAATAGTGGTTAATTAATCTTTCTATTTTTGTATTTAAATTATTTAAAAAATACAAAATTATCTTTTAATTTATTAAATGAATTTGAAAATCCACCAATCACAAATCACCTATTGTTTTAATATTTTGTACCATTAAAAACCAAAAAGAAGAAGAAGAAGAAGAAGAAGAAGAAGAAGAGGAAAAAAAAGAAAAGTAGGATACGATTATAAGTTTTTTGGTTCTTGGTTTGTTTTCATTTGATTTTCTAAGTGTAGAAAATCTAAAGAAAGAAGAAGATCAATCTCCTAATACATAACCAGAGCTATCATCAACAAATCGGTGTGTGAATACTCTTGGAGACGGTGAGCTTGTCGGATATAATCAAAGTGAGGTATAATTGTTATATTCTTTGCTTTATGTATTCATACAAATATGTGTTAGTTTTAAACATGTTAAAATTTTAAAACTTTTACATATTTGGTTTGGATCCTTGGGTGTTTTCTCAAGGTAGAAAAAACTATTTTATATTTATGGATAATAATTGGTCCAGATAGGTAAGAATTATATCCAAAAATATTATATAAATATACAATTAAATCTTTAAATTAATACTAGTATGAACAAAATTTGAATCTCCTTTTTATACTATTTTAATAAAATTTTATTATTCAAAATAATTAACATTTATCTATCTATTCATTTACAATTTATTCATTTGTCTAAATTATTTTTAATTGAATTCGTACATTTTTATATGATACATGTTATACGTGATTAATCATTTTAGTTATTTAGTTAGTTATTTTCTTAATCTCATTTATATCTTGTGAATTTGAATAGAGACATTTATATTACTATTATGTGTAATTGTTAACATGTAAAAAAATTAAAATTGAGTAGTTATCTACTCAAATTATGATGAGATAGATTATTGGTGTTTAAAATTAAGATTCTAAAGTTTGGGATTGATTAAATATGAGAAATATATTAGGTATCATATGACTTCCGTTCAGACTGTAATGTTCAATTTGAATTTTAAAATGGTTGATTATATCTTTATTTCCCACCTTTAGAATTCTTCAGCTAAGATAAGGGAAAACTATTATAAATACTTACTATCATAAATATTTACTTCATAGGTCTTTTAATTTCAACTGTGAGAGATAGTATTAATGAAGTTAAATCAGAGTAATTAATTATCGTTATTTATAGAATTTTGGATAATTTATTGGCTTAAGCTAAAAGTAAGAATCAATAGGTCAAAAGACAACTCTTTGTGGGATTAACAAAGAATCAATAGGTCAAAAGAGTACTTCTTATAGAATCGACACTTTATTTACCCGTATTACAAAATTTGGATAAAGACTACTCCTTGTAAAATCGACACTCTATTTAGCCGTATTACAAAATTTGGATACCGTGCACTTGCAGATGAATGTTTATCGTCGCAATTTTATTATAGTATGGCGATATGACTAATTCCACCTTTATTTATTACCCATTAAATTCTTCAACTAAGATGAAGAAAAACTATCATAGATGTTTCTATTAATGATGTATACCCTATTCGTGTTGTCGGTTTGGGGCATTATTATATTGAATTATTATATTAATGATGTACTGTATATTATTATTAATAAAGAAAGTGTTTCAAATTTTATGTGTATATTACTTCCTTTTATTATGCATACTAATGAAAAGTATACATAAATTGCCCAGATAAATTAATTATCTAAATTGTTCTCTACATAGGCTGTATCAATTGGGTATTAATATCGTATAGTAGGCACACTAGATGTTTTTGATGAAAATCATAAGATGATAATAGTGCAGGTAGCATGATTGTCATGCTATTAGGACATTGATGTGGATTAATAGTTAGAAAACTGTTTTTAGAACGTGACCAAAGTTATGACAAATTACACGATAGTATGAGGGAGATTTGGCTGGCTAAGGGAGATCGACACTAGTCGTGGTGGCAATCATGATGCTGATACCCTTGATTTCATGTAATTACATGACCAGTATCGGAAATTCCCAAGACTGAGGGTGAACATGCCAAATCCTCTTGTGAAATTTCTATTTTACCTTTCTAGAATGTTCTTCCCTTTATTATTTTAGGGTTTTCTTTATACTTTCTTAGGGACCTATAGATAAGGGCCAAATGTGCTATCACTCTCATTTTTCTCCTTTCTTTCTTTTTCCCTCTCATTTCCCCTCATTTCTTCTCCTCTCTGGCTCCAGAAGGTTTCTCCCCCCTCTCGTTTGTAATTTCTTCCGTTTTTCTTTAATTTTTCGCTTAAATCAATAAGAAATCAACACTCTTAAGCTTTATTTTTTTATTTTAGTGAGAAATCAGTCAGTAAAAAGTTAGAGTTTGAAGTAAATTAGGCTTTTTGCAATCAATAAAAATTACAACCTTCTATGACTTTAATTAAGTCATCCATAAGGATTATAACATTTTTTAAGTATTAATTTATTGTTTGATTGAATATAGAAACCTAGGTCGTTCACTAAAGAAATCCAAAAAATTTAAGGATGAATTTCATAAATTTGGTTAAATTATATTATTTATGAACCAGACTGAGCAAATTGAAGGTTGAATTCTAGGAAAATGAAAATAATTTGAAAAAAAACTATATTTAGGTTATAAATTGAAAACCGGTTTGATTTTATGAATTAAACTATGGTTGTTGTAATAAGAAATGGTCATTGTTAGATAAAGCCTTAGTAGTTAAATATCAACTTAAGAAATTTGATTTAATAAACATAATCATTTCATATAGCATACATTAATAGCATTTAAAGTATAAACATTAAAGTAATTATCTATATGTATATAATAAGTATTGATAACCCGAGGTAGGAACCCACCCAACGTGAAGAACACTATAGAATGCTTACCCTCTCTGAGTCGTAAGTGAACGTTTACATGTTATGCCTTTTATAAATGTTTTATTTCAACCAAATGTTTTATAAATAAATTAAATATTTTATATATTATTGTTATTAAAATAATTATATAACGCCTACGGTATACTGGACTTACGTATAAGGCATATGAAACCCCATATCATTTGATAAGAGGAGATTAAGTTATTCTTTTACGTTAGTTGTTAAATGATTAAATTTTTGATAATTGCTTTATAAATGATTGTTTTTTGGATTTTACAATGATTATTTTATTAGATTTTGATGATTTGTTCTACTGGTGATATTGCCAGTGGATTAGTATTGGTATGATTATTATAGTCATAGAAAAGTAGCCTAGGGACGGATTTATGTAGAGGTCGCTTAGGTGAGTGTTGCATAGGTGGAAAAAGTATAAGAAAGGTGGTGATATCTTTGTAATATGAAGTAGCCCACCTATAAAAAATAATGTCAAGGTAGTAACAAGTGTCACCATATGTCTACTCAAGGCAAACATTAACGAGATGAACAATCTTTTGATAAAATGAATATAAATGTTATCATTTTCTGAATAGATTGTGTTTTGATTAAATGATCGTTTGATTTTATATGATATTATGATTTTTCTAAATAAATGATGTTTTGGTTATTTTGGGTAAAAAGTTCGGATGACACGTGGAGACCCCCCGGGTAGACATCCCCCAATCCTCGCAACGGTGTTACTTAACCTCCTACCCCTCAGGGACCCTGACTACCCATCATCCAGACCCCTGACCACCTGTCTCCTAGGTTTCCTGATTACCCACTATCGAACTCCCTAACTCATGCCCCTCAGGAACCTGACCGCTTACCATCGGCATCTCAAGAACCCTGACTACCCACCACCTAGGCTCCATGACCATTGCCTCCCGAGAAAGCTTGACTCATCACTAGCCCTTGGAGATTATCAAAAATGGGAATGATTAATGATCAAAGTCCCTGCAATAAGAAGCGTTACCCTGACAAAATTCAGACATCTATCCCATCTCTTGTTGAAATCCAGCAGGTCTGACAGCATCAGGCTTGATAGAGGTCACATTCCTTAA
This sequence comes from Trichilia minutiflora, assembly GCA_035590515.1. Taxonomy (NCBI): domain Eukaryota; kingdom Viridiplantae; phylum Streptophyta; class Magnoliopsida; order Sapindales; family Meliaceae; genus Trichilia; species Trichilia minutiflora. The sequence goes on along the minus strand of JAVXUL010087837.1, from coordinate 9,098 downwards.
ATAAAAATGGCTGACACACTGTTTCAAGGTAGACCATCCCATCATTCCCATTCTCTGATACCAAGTCACTTCACTCACATCCCAAGGACTCTATATAAGAAGGTAAAACCAATAGACAAAGGGTTAAATTTCCTTTTCACCCTACTTTGCTTTCTCTACTTTACTTGAGCATTCCGTTTTCTTTCTTTTGGCTGGAATTAGTTACTCTACATTCCACTCTTTCGCTGACTTAGGCATCAGAGTTTTTCCATCGAGAATCCTACCCGATGTTACTCCTAGCATGTTATTGTCTTACAGGGAGTTGGAGGTGAGGCTCTACAAGGAAGGATCCTACCACATACTTTCTTCGATGAGGATCTGACGATGCAATAGCCATATTCATATTCACACCTCAACAGTTGGCATCGTCTGTTGGAAGCTAACAAAAAGCCACTTACAGAGTCATTCAACGAGGAAGAAGGAAGTGAAAGTAACCCAGAAAGTTTTGTAATACTTTGAGTTTTAGAAAAATGACAGAACAGAGGAATCTAATTCTAGCGAAAGCACTGCATGCGATGGTGGAAGGACACCGGTCGAACGTGGGGAACATGTTATCCCTCCCATCGTAGGTGGGTCCCAACTAAAGGATGAACGCCTAACAAGACTAGTGGAGAGCAGAGAAGACAAACTAGAGAGAGAGCTCAAGGAGATTAGGTAATGTATGGCAAGGGAGTCTGCCCGTCTGAGAGAGCTGAGGGTGCCGCACCCTCCGAAAAGGTGGAAAAGTCGGGTTTCGATCGATAGTGATACAATAAGAGAATCAGTCGGGGCTAAAAGATGGGTCCCCCATGCCTGACTGACTACCTTGTAGAAGGGAAAGGCCAAGGCGATTGAAAGATTAGCAAAGGAACCTCTTGCCTTCCCAGGCCTTAATACTCCCTTTAAAACCTATGAAGGGCGAGACAGGAGAAAGGGTGATGGCGATAGAAGCTATGATACAGCAAGTGGGATCAGGATGAGACATAGTCTGGCTTCCACTGACATAAGATGCTATCTCAATGAAAAGCATGCCCGAGAAAAGGAAACGACTACAGCTGTTAGCAGAAAGGAGGTAGAGGAATGTATTCAAAAAATGTTATATGAAATAAAGGGTAAAGGAGGAATTGAGTTGGGAGAGAACCCGAGAATTGACAATGTTCGTCCTTCCACTTTCACCTCTCCTTGCACCGAGGAGATTTTGGAACTTCGCCTACCCAAGAAGTTCAAAATACCTCAGCTGCCCCTTTACGCCGAAAAGTCCGACCTTTCCTTACACTTAGAGACATTCTGGGAAATGATGCTAATCCAGGGACTGACTGACCAGCAGATGTGTCGACCCTTCCTATTAACATTGGAAGGACTTGCCAAATGTTAGTTTAAGAATCTATCATCAGCCTACATCGATAGTTTCATCCAGTCGGCAACGGCGATCAAAAATGAATTTCGGGGAGCTATAGCCATGAGTCACAATCTGAGCACCCTACTATCAGTGCGCTAGGAGCCAGAATGTTTCACTTGTAATGTATTCAAACACCATCTACGATAATAAAATTAGTATATTTTCGATTGGAAATAAAGAATTATTGTACAGCATCTCCCTTTTCCTGAACTTTTGACCCATGTCAGGATGTATAAGCCCCAGCATCGTGTCAGGCAAACTAAGAACCTAAGACCTGGCACGGAGTTGGGTACCCTAAGCCCTAACCCGCATCATCTTTTAGTTTCCTAGTATTATGGTAGGTCTTAGAGGCTTAAAATCTCTTAACACTAGTTTGAGTCAGTGATCCATATTAGGCTGTGTAAGCCCTCGCATTGTGTCAGGCAGACTGAGAGCCTAAGACCTGGCACAGGGCTAGGCATCCTAAGCGTTAACCCGCGTCACTTGCCAATTTCTAGTGTTACAGTTGACCTTAAAACTTAAAATCTCTTAATACTAGTTTCATTCAGTGATGCAAATTAGAATGTTTAAGCTGTTGCATCTTGTCAGGCAGACTGAGAGCCTAAGACTTGACACGGGATCGGGCATCCTAAGCCTTAACCTGCATCACCTGCCAACTCCTAGTGTTAGGGTTGGCCGAGTCTTAAAATATCCTAACACTAGTTTGAGTTAGTGACCCACATCAAATTGTATAAGCCCCCGCAGACTGAGAGCCTAAGACCTGGCACGGGGTCAGGTGTCCTAAGTTTTGACCCGCACACCTTTCAGCTCACTAGTGTTACGGTTGGACTTAGAGTCTTAAAATCTCCTAACACTAGTTTGAGTCAGTGACCCACATTAGGCTGTGTAAGCCCTCGTATCATGTTAGGCAGACTGAGAGCCTAAGAACTGGCACGGGGCCGGGCATCCTAAGCCCTAAAACGCGTCACCTGCCAACTCCTAGTGTTACAATTGGCCTTAGAGCCTTAAAATCTCCCAACACTAGTTTTAGTCAGTGACCCATGTTAGGCTATGTAAGCCCCCGTATCGTGTCAGGTAGACTGAGGTCTAAAACCTAGCATAGTACCGGGCATCCTAAGTCATAACCCGCATCACCTGTCAACTCTTATTGTTACGGTTAGCCTTAGAGCCTTAAAACCCCCTAACAGTAGTTTGAGTCAGTGATTCACGTAAGGCTGTATACGTCCCGTACCGTGTCAGACAGATTGAGAGCCTAAGACCTGCCATAGGACCGAGCGTCCCAAGCCCTAACCCACGTCAACTTTCAGCTCACTAGTGTTATGATTGGCATTAGAGCCTTAAAATCTCCTAACATTAGTTTGAGTCAGTGACCAACGTCAGGATGTATAAGCCCTAGCACCGTATTAGGCAAACTGAGAGCCTAAGACCTGGCATGGGGCAGGGTATCCTAAGCCCTGATTCGTGTCACCTTTTAGTTCACTAGTGTTATGGTTGGCCTTAGAGCCTTAAAATCTCCTAACACTAGTTTGAGTCAGTGACCCACGTTAGACTACGTAAGCCCTAACCTGCATCACCTACTAACTCCTAGTGTTACGGTTGGTCTTAGAGCCTTAAAATCGCCTAACACTAGTTTGAGTCAGTGACCTATGTCAGGCTGTATAAGCCCCTACAACATGTCAAACAGACTGAGAGCCTAAAACCTAGCACGAGCACAGGCGTCCTAAGTCATGAATCTCGTCACCTTTTGGCTCACTATTGTTACGGTTAGACTTAGAGCCTTAAAATCCCTTAACACTAGTCTGAGTCAGTGACCCACGTTAGACTGTGTAATCTCCCGCATCGTGTCAGGAAGACTGACAGCCTAAAACTTAGCATGAGACTGGGCATCCTAAGCCCTAACCTACATCACCTACCAACTTTTAGTGTTACGATTGGACTTAGAGCCTTAAAATCTCCTAACACTAGTTTGAGTCAGTGACCTACGTTAGGCTATGTAATCCCCCGCATCGTGTCAGGTAGACTAAGAGCCTAAGACCTGGTATGGGACTGGGCATCCTAAGCCCTAACCTGTATCACCTACCAACTCCTAGTGTTATGGTTAGACTTAGAGCCTTAAAATCTCCTAACACTAGTTTGAGTCAGTTATCCATGTTAGGCTTTGTAAGCCCCCGCATCATGTCAAGTAGACTGCGAGCCTAAGACCTGTCACGGGGTCAAGCATCCTAAGACCTAACCAGTGTCACCTATCAACTTCTAGTGTTATGGTTGGCCTTGGAGCCTTAAAATCCCCTAACAATAGTTTGAGTCAGTAACCCACATCAAGCTGTGTAAGCCCCTGTAACGTGTTAGGCAGATTGAGAGCTAAGAACTGGCACGGAGTCGGGCGTCCCAAGCCCTGACCTGTGTTACCTTTCAGCTAACTAGTGTTATGGTTGGCCTTAGAACCTTAAAATATCTCAACATTAGTTTGAGTTAGTGACCCACGTCAGGCTATATAAGCCCCCGTACCGTGTCAGGTAGACTGAGAGCCTAAGAACTGGCACAGAGTCGGGCGTCCCAATCCTTGACCCGCGTCACCTTTTAGTTAAATAGTATTACAGTTAGCCTTAGAGCCTTAAAATCTTCTAACATTAGTTTGAGTCAGTGACTAACGTTAAGCTGTATAAGCCCCCACACCGTGTTAGATAAACTGAGAGCCTAAGACCTGGCATGGAGTCAGGTGTCCTAAGCCCTGACCCACGTCACCTACTAAATCACTAGTGTTATGATTGGCCTTCGAATCCTAAAGTCCCTTAGCACTAGTTCGAGGCCTGAACTACATCAAGCAATATAAGCCCATTTCCTGTGACTGGCATCCTGAGAGTATAAGACCTGCACGGGATAGGGCATCCTAAGCCCTGCTTATGTCGAAGCATCTTCTAGTGTTGAAGTTAAAATCCCTTCATACCAGTCGAGTCCCCAAGATAGCATTGATCAAGAACCCAACATGTCTCCCAGTTAGATGCTGAGTATGCTCAATTTTTCTAGCCTACCAGATGCACCCTAACTAAAGGATGTCCTACCAGTTCAGAGTAATTTATTTCACAAGTACTTGGTTCCAAAAAAATTCATACATGACCAGGATAAGAGCAAACAAGTAAGAATGGAGTAAAAATCTATTCATTCACTCTGAGTATATAATTACAAAAATGTCAGTGCACATTTGGTCTTTGCATAGTTAAATTACAAAAAGTATAGTTACAATAACAACAAGGATAAGGCCAGCTAGTATTGGGGGACTGGTTAGGGGTGCTTGAGGGAGAAGTCTTCCTCTTCTTTGCCATAGGAAATCTCAACGAGAGGATCTTGATCACCTACTATCTGATCCTAATGACCTTGTACTGCTATTACCTCGGAGGAGGGGTCCTTAATTGAGCGACCCTGGTCGTTCCACCCCTCCTCTTTATTTACTGATCTCGGGAGGAGCATCTAGAGCACTTGAACTTGAAGTCCTTGGAATCTCCTGACCCAGTTGGTTGAATAGCCACTCGAGGTCCAATTCGGAGTATTCCTGAAAAAAGAGACTGCTCATCAAGTCCAGACCCTCATCTACTCCCTGGTCATACTGGGACTCCGACTAAGCCAGAACCTCTTCTTTCTTCTTTTTCAGTGCTTTCAGGGATCCTTGCGCCTCTTTTAACTCCTTTTTTAGAGAGTTGCGCTTCTCTGATAGTATGTTGCATTCATTCATGTTGTCGATCAAATGCCCTTTCAGACGCTCCTCCTCTGACTTGAGAGATCGATAGAGGTCAGATAACTCATTGTGCTTGCCCGTAAGACCTCTCTTGCCCCATTTAGCAATGGAAGGAGGTAGTCGAAGTCCTCCCTCTTATCTTCAGCCAAATCCTCCTACTGGAGGTCGTTCTTCTCCTCGACCCCATCTTTTGGGGGAGGTATATTATCAGTCTTCTTGTCAGTCGGATCTTTATTTTTCTGACCTCGGCCCCCATCATTATCTTCATTTGTTTTGGAAGCCTAGTCTCGATTACCTACCCCTTTATGATCAGGCTGGCTTTCATGGCTCTACCCAAGAGTTTTTTGCGTCCCTGATCCCGTCGTCGGGGAGACTGAAGCGCCTTCCTCTCAGTTGAGATTCTTCGTTTGTGTGCCCACTGGGGGGGAGGAAGATAGTGACGGTCGGTTCTCTACTTCATTCTTCACTCAGCCTGGTCATCAAACATAGGCTTCTTGCCTTTGTATTTGGCCTGAGGAGGATCTCCCCCCTCGAGGACGCCTCTCTTCCTCCTCCTTATGTCGCTCTTGAATTGATATATCCTTCATCTTCGATCGCTCGATTTTCTTGCCTCCTTTTTTGAGAGTCTTTTAGGGACTCTCCTTTGCGGGTCCCTTTCCTTTATCCTTGGGAGCCTTAGTCTAGGCCTCGGTGGCCGCTTTGGATCTTTCTTTGAACAACAGCTCCTTCAGGATATCGGCCACCCTTGGCCTCCCAATTTCAACAACTGCGAAGAAGTTAGGCATTCTGGTCGAAGACAACTTCTCAGGAACTTGTTAAAACTGACCACAAGAAAGACTTACCCTCCCTCACAGCGGCCCTAACTTTCGAGAGCTTGCTTCTTGTTGCAGCCCAAGACACCAGCTATGAGTCAACCAGGTTCTTCGTGCTTAAAAGGTGTCTGACATCTATGGCAGTCAGACTGAGCAAAAATACTGCCATATTAGCCGAAATATCAGGCTGGTATCTTCCCACCTCTGTATCAAAAAACTGATCAGCAATCTTCTTTGTTAAAGTAAAAATCCTCAACTAAGGGTCTAGATATTTAAGGTTGTACTTGTTTCTTCGAAGATGGAAAGTATGGGGCCCTGAGGCGGTCCAGTCCAATCCCCACTAGCAATGAACCAGCGATCCTTCGATTGCTTATTGGATGAAGGACTCCCCTTTATCTTCGTCTGGTACCCTAGACGAATTTATAAATAGTACTACCCCCGGTACTGGTTGACACTCCTCCTAAGCGTATAAAGGTGTAATACCTCGTCGGGGGTTAGAGCAGGACATCCTGCACTGGCCTTCAGGACGAATAGGCTGCTCAGTATTCTCCAGCTGTTCAGAGTGAGCGGGTACAAGGGGATCCTGAAATCTTTGAAGATCCTGATGAAGTAGCGTTACAATGGAAATCGAGCCCCGATTAACAGGTGCTCTTCATTCATGGCCATCTCCGTAGGAGCCAGCACACTCAGGACCTTATAGGCACGTGGCACCCTAAGTCGTATGCAATTGGGAATGGAAAATAGCCTCCTAAAAGCATAGATGTTTGCCTCAATGACTGTGGAGGGTTACCAGTCAGCCTCATTTGGGCCCCTCGCCCTCGCTTGCTCAGAAGCCCCCTGGTATTCCTCTCCCCCCTCATGACCGGGTAGGGGGTCTTGTGCAGAATCCATCCCTAATCAGGTAGCATCTGACGGATTTCCTCGTTTGTCCATTTTCTTAACCTACACAAAAAACTCATCACGAAAAAATTTTAACCAATGTCATCAGAAGTGGCCCAAATCAACGAACAGAACAGAAGCGTTATCCCCACCTCACCAGAAACCAAGCCCATAGAAATGCTCTAAAAGTGATAGAAAGCTAAAATTGTACCTTTATAAAGTCACGAAAACAAAATGCAAAGCAAGATTCGTAAAGAACAACGGAGAGAAATCGTGCACTCACAAATCAGATAGCAAACGCAGGGAAACCAACACCGAGAACTCAGACGAAAAAATGCAAGGATCTTCAGAACACTGGTGAAGTAGTAGCAATAAAAACTCAGAAGCAAAAATGAAGGAGAGGGAGAGATAAGGGGGGGTTTATACTACAGAACCCCAGATCTCGGTCGTTGGTTTATACGGCTAGGGAATTACAATGTGTCCAAACCCTATAAATGGTTTCATAGCTCGAGGGTGATTCGACCCCTAACCACCACGGGCCTGACATGTGGACCACTGGTAACTCGACTTTGATGATTGTGGCAATCGAAGCGGTGACAACTCGTAGACTGATGAGTTTTCAAGGTGATAGGTGGGCAGTCTGCATTTATTGAAGTAATTTATCGAGGGGTCAAAGAACAAGACAGGTTCTCAGGGATTATCAATGTGGAAACACACTGACTAGGATGCTCCTAGCCTCTAGCAGCCTTCCACCACCTTCAAGATTTCAAGATGCCATAGCTCTTAGAAACGGACTAACCATTGATGTAACACCCGTGTTTAGACCCCGAGGGTATATTTGTCATTTTTTACTCCTCCTGTTCATGTATCTGCATTCATTTCATACACCATGGGTGTGTGAGCGTGCTTTTGTAACTTAGATTGAGTATTAAAGGGAGATTTTAATTTTTCACGGGTTTGATTGACCGAATGGATGATTCGTTCGACCGAAATTTTGAGAACTTTTTGGAAAATTTGTGGCTTCAGATTAGTTCGAACGAATAAGGGGATTCGTTCGATCGAATTGGACTTCGTTCGATCGAAGGAGTCATTCGTTCGACCGAAGTGTTGATTTGTTCGATCGAACATCGTTTCATTCGATCGATAATTTGGAAGCTCTCTGACTTCTGTAGATGCTGAAGGATTCATTCAAACGAACTATTATTTGTTCGATCGAAGGAGGTGATTCGATCGAACGAATCTTCTATTTGTTCAATCGAATCGACATGAAATGATCGAAAATGCCCTCTTTTGGAAACTTCTCCTTAAGGGAACTTAAAGGCAAAATGGTAATCTCACCCTTTTTCTATAAATAGGGGTCAAGGGTCAGATTTTTTAGCTTTCTTCCTCTTTTCTTCTTCTCCTCCCTCCTCTCACGTCCTTCTTGTCTCTCTCTCCAAACTTTGCCACATTTTGTTGAAATCTCGATTTTTCTTTGCAAACGAGCCGCATTCTATGCGTCTAGCACGCCAGGAGCAGTAATTTGACAGTAGGAGTGCAGATTTGTGAAGGAGGAGCTAGGGTTTTTGGAAGAGATTTGAGGTTTTTTAGTTTCGAGGCAAAATCAAAGCAAATCGACCACACCACGAGGTTCGTAGCATCGTTTCTAACTTATCTGCATGTTTATTTCATAACTTTATGTATTTTGATTCGTATGGGTTTTACTGTTCATCCAGGTATTTTTTTCGTAGATTTTACGCGTATATTTTAGTTTTAACGTATAATGTGGGTTGTAGAGTAGTTGTAGGAGTCGTAGGAAGTTAGGATTATATTTTTGAAAATTTCGTGAGCATAAACAGTAACTTCGATTACTGTTCCAGTAAGGACATAGGGCCCACTAATTAGAATTGTGTATTTTAATCGAAATGAGTTAGTTTAGGTATAATGTGGGTCCATGTCGATATTAATCGGATAATTTAACGTATAATAGAGATTTTAGATAATATCGCGTAATGGTCCAAATATTAGAAATCCAAAATTTAGCGTGTAATTGATAGTAATGTTATGTGTGTGTTAGGTGACGGTTTGAGATCGAGGTATTCGTGTGAGTCACCAAAGAACGAGGGGAATTAGGGAGTGTATACCCTCCCTACACTGTGAGTGGACACTCTTTCTATTCTATTTCTTTATTTATAAGTTTGTTTTCTCTATAAACGAAATGATATGCAAATGTTTATAAATGTTTTTCTTTATTACTTTTTAAATGTGAAAATGTGTA